>BGPR01001263.1:219903-283136 GCA_013235015.1 Araneus ventricosus | reverse complement strand
GCCCGACACTCCCTCCCGTATTCAGCACTAGATTGCACTTTGATTTGATTCAGATCTTCAGAAGAATTTTATTATATTTAAATGTCTTAATTTTAAAAACAGAAAAGTTAAATTAAAATATGTGAAAGCATAACAAGTTTAGGTAAAAATTCAGTAAAATGCAAAAAAAAAAACATTAAATTAAACATTGAAAAATCTTTCAGAGGTAAAAGTTTCAGTGCTTTTTATAAAAAGTGCACTAAAACGAATAGGAAAAATTGAGATGAAACCGGGTAGTATAAGTTGAGGGTCGTGTTTGATTTAAATATTCGACTGAGAGCCTCGAAATCCTTTTTTGAAAATTCATTGTTTATGCAAGGTACAATAATCTTTCCACAAAGTCACATTTTCATTACCTTTATAAAAGAATAAACTGCCAGGTTTTCATCTTAAGTGGGGTTAAACCCATGGATGTAAGAGTTAAACCTGGTACATGTTATACTGATTATTACCTGATTTGAACTGATTTTTTGCTCCATGTCGCTCCACTTACGCCACATGACGGATTTATAGATACCTAGTTGAGAACCAGCGTTGCTCGAGACTATATTTTCTACATAAGTCTCGCCTGATTTTTTTTCCTTATAAAAGTCTCCTAAAAAAAAATATAATTATTTTTTCATATCTTATTTACTTTTTTTTCTTTTTATTTATCTGAACCTTTACTTATCTTCGCCTCGGGTCGATAGAAGAACACTTCACATATGATGTATTATTATAGATTTTGACTTAGTCATTATTTTTGGAAATCGATAAAATTAAGTCGTTTTAATTGCTAGAATTACATGACAACTAATCAATTAGTTTTTGGCGTATTTAAGAAGCTGTTAATTCAATACCCTAGTTATAAATTAAAATAAATATAATAATTATAAAATAAATAAATAAAATAATAAACGTTTTAAGATACTTTTTCATCAAACTTACTGACTCAGGAAAGAAATTCGATACAACTGATCTAATTGTTCATTACAAATATATATTGTTTCAAAAACTTTAAATAAATGGTTTTTTTTTCCAAACATCTCACATTTTTTATTCAAACAACTATTATAGATGTAATAAAAAGACTATATTTGAAGGATTTTCAACCTAGAAAGGAGATTTACGTTTGTGTAAGAGAAAGGCCTCGTCATTGAACCGTGGTCAGATGAAGAGGACGACATCTGAGACGGTAAGCTCTCTTAGAAATTTCCACACGAACACCTGCGGGAGGGCGTGATCATAATGCGATTTAGCGTGCAAAGATAGGACTGGTAAATTTTCTGAAAACTATCATAAAATATTCTCATCTCTTTTAGTTCAAGTTGATAAAAGAAAAATATCGAGCAATGTTACTTTTTTCAATCGTCTGTTTCATTGAAATAACTACATCAACGTCATCATTGTATCAAATTGGCACATAAGAGAGGGAATGAATGAAAGACGATGGATCGAAATAAATTTCCAGGGCGCTACAGTTGCCAAGATAACGAAGTTTCAGAATATTGATTTTATAAAACAACAAAAAATCTATAAAATCTGATATTAAATCTATAATTCTGATTAATATACCAAAGGTTTGGTGCAAAGTAATCAAATTAATTTTTTATACTGATGCTATTGATTATCCTATTTCACGACTGTTCTTTTAAGTAAAAAATAAATAAAAATAGCATAGATTTCAGAAAACGATCAGCCACAAACACCTATCTGTGTGGTTTGAAGTCACACCAGGGACAGAAGGAAATAACTTCCCTGATCATGGACGGAAGTTGGAACGCACTTTTCGTTTTCCTCTTCGATACAAAAGCGCTTGTAATCATTACAAAAGCGCATATCACAACAAGAAGGATGATTCACAGAAGACTTATTGAACCGCGATCGGGAAATTGGTGATCAGAGGAAAGGAAACGAGGAAACGCAAGTGTGACGTGAAAGAAGCTAGGGAGGTGGTGGCGTGATCTGCCATGAGCCAGAGCAATCCGTGGGTCATGGATCTGGCAATGAAGCGCTCTCCCTCGACCTGGAGTGGTGAGTTGATGCCCCCGTGTGGGGAGGGTAGATTCACTAATATCACGGACTTTTAGGTAATTTTGATGGCGCCATCTGTTGGCAGATATAAGAACTAAAACTAAAACCTTGCAAAAAAAATATTCGATAACGAAATTAAAAAAAAAAAACCACTTAGCAAATTTAATTAAAAGCATTGAATCAGTCTTTTATTCGTGGATAGATTTCATCACTGCGTATTTGGATTTTTGATATTGGGCTAGAAATAACAGTTCGTCAAATATTCGTCATCTCTACTCATATCTAGATCTCGCCTGCGTCATCCTTTTCCTGCACACCTCCCCGCTCAGATGGAACCACGATTCGCTTGAAGGTCGTTTCTTTTTGGATGTGAAAGTCCGCGGGAGTGCACTAGGTGGTAGTCCTCGGCTTGTAGGCTCGGAGGTTCCAGGCCTCGAAACCCGGACCAACCGGAAGATCCAAGCCGTGTTGGGGCCTGTTGCACATTATTTCATAGAGTGGCCAAGCGTCCCTCCCGCTGGTGTTGGCGTGGAAGTTTAGAAGAGGGGTTGCCAGCTCAGGTGTCGTCCTCGTCATTCATCCATGGTTTCAAATTACGAGGTCAGCGTCCCAAAATAGCCCTCGTTTTGCTCAAAACTGGAATAATATAAGTAAGGGAACACAAAACTAAAACTAAACCTATTGTTGGATGAATTTTCATCATTTCGCACCATCACGTGAAGTAAATTACTCCATCGCAAGTTGCTGAGGATTCAAAATAAGGGATGGGATGGATCAAAATGAAAGAACACTTTATATTCTTAATTTAAAAGCACGTGAAAAAATGTTTGCATATATAACTGGATAATTTAAACTCATAAATTTTTAAGCAGCCTTTTGCGTAGTTGCGCTCGAGTTAGCAATCACATATCTGGCTTATCGCAATGCATTTCCCGCTGTTTGTGCTGGTCCGCGTTATAGTCGTCTTTTTATTTATGATATATTCTTCTAATTACAAACAACAAAGCAAAGCTTGTTGAAATCTGCAACTGTAATTCTGAAGATGAATTAGTTTAATAGAGCTAATGTTAAATTTTTCTTTCACCTGTTTTAATTTTTTTTGGTTGAGTTTTACGCAAAAGGTGAACCTACACGGGGTATGGGCATGATGTCCTGTTTGATGCATAAAATAGATTCATGTGCTTTGGTATTCTTTCTGATAGTTTTATGGATTTTATATTAAACTTATGTTTTTTCAAAGTAGTGATTTACTATTTAAAAATCTAATCTTTTCTAATTTGATCTGCTGCTATTCAGTGCTGTTTATTCATATTTTATACTACCTTTTAGTTAATCTTTTCTAAGCTACATTGTGGTGATGTATAGATCTCATTCGCTTGAAAGAGAGACAGGGTCGTAGTCGTGATAACCCATTTAACTATAGAGAGTATTTCATGTTCTGTGATAAAATATTAATTCTTCTGGTTTTTATTTTAACGGCAGAAACCAGTTTCTAATTTCGTAATTATTTAAATTTAGGGTGTCTGGGAGCTTTAGGTTACCATTTTTCTCACCATTTTCTATATGCCGCTCCAAACAACTGCTTTGGGATGCGAGGAGTTTTTTAGAGCCAGAGGGTATCTGATGCATGCATCTCAAAATGATCACCAGTATTTACAACTGTAACCCAGCAAATTTTTTTAATTTAAAATATCATCTTGCTTATTGTTAAAGTGGCCTCTTTTGTAGCTTTTTCATTGAGAAGAAACAGCCAATAGGGAAAACAGGACAGTGAAACACAACGCCTGAAGATGAAACATAAGTGATCATTGTTTCAGGAAAACAATTCCTTTAATTGATATTTGAAAGTCACAATTACAAATACAGAGAATCAGCAAATTGAATGAAATCTTGAAGAGAGTTAACGTTGTTGAAAAATACTGGTAACCATCACAGAATCTGCAAATTAAGTATTCAAATCTGCACGCTGATAAATACGTAACTGAAACTAGCAATGATACCCCCCCCCCCAGACCCAAGCCGGAATTCTTGATTTTATTTAAAGTAATTACAACTGTTTTTCTTAATTTCCCTCTTTTTAAAAATAATAAAAACGTTTCAACATTGCTTTCTGGCTATATAGGATCGAAAATTTTCTTACTTTTGTAGTCATTCCCCTTGTATTTGTAGTTTTGACGATGTCGAAGACATTTTTTGGCTAGTTATTTCATTGTAATTTTTATTAAATTATCAAAAGTATTGTATTGTTCTTTATGATTGTTATTGTCAGGTGAGTAAAGTCTATAAAGTCAAACAGTTTTGGTTTACTATAGCCTTGAGGTTTGACATTCATCACAACGATACAAAATTTTTATGCCCTCAGCCCCCCCGCCCCCAGCCCGAATCCTAGATTCGCCACTGAATAGAATACATATAACTTTGCCTAGAAGTGTATATTTTTTGCTATAAATATTTTACAAAAATAATAAATGTTTATTAAAAGCAATTCTTTAGAAATGGTTTGGAAACATTCTTTCAAAACTGATAATTGAAGTAAAATATTGAGTAATAACTTGAATTTTTGAAAGCATTAATTTTCTATCATTATAGAAGGTTTGAATATGAAAAGATTAGAATGAGAAAACTTATAAACACGGAAAATTAAAAATTCGAACTTGTTATTTGTACTCAGAATATGGCAAAACTATAAGTTGTAATTATTAAAAAGTCTTAAATTCAAAATTTAAAAGATAACGGACAATACGTAACTTTTAGAGCAATTCATCCACTAAAATTACCTGTAGGCTAATAGGATATGGTTGGTTATGATATATCTGAAAACATTAAGCAGCACTTAAAACCATCAAGTGAATTACTCATTCAAACAGTGCTTCCCCTTCGCACCGTTTTGAAATGTGCATTTTTGAAATGTGTTTGTTTGTTCTCTGCGTGTTTTTTTTAGAATTAAAAACAAAAACTATTTATATCTTCTCGAATAAACGAGCTGATTTTGCAAAAAGGCAGTTTAATATCGCGAGCTGCTAAAAAAATCATTTATGAAACGTTGCAAATCATTTGAAATTTTTGTTATTCGGGGAATACCAAATATTCTGCTCTATCAAAACGCTTCAGACTGAGGGCTTCACAGTGAAAATCAAGTTCTTACAAGTTCTTAGTTACAAAACCACAATGCAAGCATTCTCAGCTGACAGATTTATTACATTGAATGGAAAGGAATGAATGAGAGACTACCCGATCACGTGAGTCCGATTTACTCCGGCTCCTACCCCAAATTCCTAGTATCATCCGACCTTCAAGATTGGCGGTAGACGGGGGTTTCACCCCTATCGTTAACGGGAACAATAAGGTGTAAGGAGGAATTCTATGCGACCGTTTTACGAACACTCTCTACGTTATTCTTTGAGAGATTTTAGTTCAATATTTATCTACAGAGGTGCAATTTTAAGTGAGGTTTTTTGTTGAACTAGAGACGTTTGAAGGGTTAATATAAGTAATTTAAATTTCCGTGTAGATTCATTATCACATTTCAAGGCAGAAAGAGAAAATCTTTCTATTTATCCTGAGCATTGTTTTGGTAGATACGCATTTTTCGTCTTAGGAAATTTCTCACAGATACGGCTCACACGTTATCTCTATAATAAAACCCATTAACACCTCACACCTCCTCTCGATTCACAATTATCTTCTCATTGCTAGAAATTCATTCTCATTGCTTCCCAAAGACTGTGAAGTTGTTCCCACGCATTTCCTCCGGTATTGCGAGAATTCTAAAGATGTATGTTTGGAGAAATTAGTTATTATTTTATCTCAGGAGAAAAAATGTCCTGGCATGTAACTATAATTTTTTGATGTAACTTGTTTAAAAATGTGCTTATAATTTGCAGAATAATAAATATCATTATATAAAGCTCTTTTTAACTTAATTAAATGTAGCTTTTCTGACATAGAAATAGCTATGAGTATCGAAAATCTTATGGAAAATTTAGAGATCAGAAAATGCGGAAAGTCTGTAGCTATTGTTTTTAAAATAAACGACCTGATAATTGAGCCTATTTATAACCATTTGAAAATAATTTCAAAAGATTTTCTTTTTTTGAAAAATATCACAAATTCACAACGAATTCTGAAAACTATCTATGATTGAGAGATTCCGAGTTGTTGAAAGAAATACTGAATGTCAACTTGAACAATGCTGAATTATGTCTTTGAGAATTTCTCGGCAGTTAAGGCACCGAGATTAAAGCACAATAGATGCAAATCTCGACTTGGTAATCACTCAAAATATTCCCTTTAAGATAAGAATTTACGTTCAAAAATTGAACATAAGCAATTCAAGAGCATAAAATTAACTAAAATATGGGTATGAAATTTATAAAAAAAAGACAAAAGAAGTAAAGAGGAATTATATTTTAAATTTCATTCATTTCCAACTAAATTTAAATTTAATCTTTATTAGGCTAGAAATTTGGGCTCAGTAATTAAGTATTAAAACAACCGATTTAATTAAGAATAATTTTTATTGGATGTAGTTTTTCTTATGTCATGATTTAAATTTTCAAAAATGTGATAGTTGAGATTTAGAGTCTAAAAGCAATGAAAAAAGTTTTTGGCTTTTTTTATTATTATTATTAACATTAAAAAGAGTTTGACGAAGGAAGCTTTTCAGCTTTTAAAATGTAGATTCATGAGTTCAACTTGATGTTAACATATTCTTTTTCCTGTGTGGCAATAAATCAGATTTAAGCATTAATGAAGTTTCGACTTTAATCACTCATCTCAAAACTGAAACCTCAATTGTGATCTTAACAGATCTCCATGGCGAAAGCCGCAGTTTTTTTCTCTTCATATTATTTTTTATTTACATATATTAAGTTCAAGAGTATCTGACAATCAAGAAGCATGTTCTTAAAATAATTTCAGACTGAAAAATTGATTAATTTAAAATTTGCAGTGACAAAAAATGTGGCAAACTGTATTACATTTATTATATAATAAATTTTAGCAAAAAAAAAATTCTCTACTTTTATTAACTTTGTCTTATCTTTTATTGTGGGGGCTTCTGAAACTATTTTTTATCGCGACCACTTTTCAAATGGAAAATTTTTTTACGATCCCGTTTTATCCTAAAATGCTTGTTGCGGATCCAAATTCGGAAAAAAAAACATTGGGATATCATAGAATATGATTGCAGGCTACTTGAAAAATTTTCGTAAACCCACAATCAGGGCCGTATTAAGCTCTGTAGGGGCCCTTAGGCAATGCAAATTTCTGGGACCTATTTCCCCTTCTAAACCAGAGGTTTATATTAATTTAATTTAATCTTCATATAAGCAGTTTTTAAGTTACGCGTATAACGACAAATTTATAATGGCTTTCCTCTTCATTAAGGGTGGGGAATGGACGCAATGAATCTTGAATTTCTTAAGGGCCCCTTCAGGGCCCTGTCTAGTAGTTCCAAAATGGGACATTATTTTTAGAAAGCAAATCTAATAGCAAAAAATAATTGTTTTATTTCTACTCAATGTGTTAGATAAGCTTTGTTTAACTCACTGAGCCCTACCTGAAAGCCCTGGGATTTGTCCCAAAGGGATTTTTTAAAATGAGATTTCAATAATATATATATATAATTTTTAATGTATTACTATCGTTTCTACCTCCCCCTCTCTTTCCGATCCTCCCGAAAGGCCTATAATTATAAAATCTTGAGTTTGCTTCACAATCAATGACGCTTTAACTTCTTTACCCTAGTTACGTCGTCCTCCCGCTAGAATGGGGCGGGAGTTTCGAGAGGGAGGTGCCGGCTCAGGCGTCGTCCTCGTCATCTGACACGGTTGAAAATTACGAGGTTCCTTCCAAAATAGCTCATAAGTTGCTTCTAAACGGGATGTTAATGTAACGAAATTAAACCTAGTTACGCCACTGAAAACAGTGCCGTTTAAATACCTATCCCTATTTTAAAAATGTTTTGCTGGTGAACCCATGAAGACTAGGCTATGTATAAAAGATATAAATCAAATTAAACACAACCAGCATTCATTATTAACAAGCTGTTCACGAAAGGCGATTAGATATATCATAAAAAATATATTTATCAGCCTGAAAAAATTCGCAGTGTATTTCATTCCATAATAAAAAAAAAAACATTTTGTGCCGTTTAGTTAAATCATTTGTCTAATAATTTGTATGTTCATTAAATACTGTAACAGAGAACGTAACAAAACAAATATTTATAAATAAAAATCAACTTATTTAAAAAAATATCATATTACTCTTTTCAGGAATTCTATAAAAAGAAATGTTGAAAAATATATATATTAAATGTCAAAAACAGAAAATTAATACAAAGGAAGTATTTGTCGTATACGAAAATTTAGAAAACCTATTTAATAAAATACAGATTACTCCGAATTTAATTTTAAAACTGAAAATACAGGAAATTAAAAAGCGTAGAAATCTAATTTAAAGGCACACTGTTTTTTAAAAATAATAAATATTCTCCCTCTCCACATGCAAGATGTATGTTCATCAAATTATAATCAGTTGTAGGTAATATAAAAAATTTAAGTTGATGGATTTGAATTCTTTTTTATTTTGAAGTTTTCATGATGAAAGAAATCTTATAAAACTATTAATCTATTGTCTTAAAATGCCAGGAAAATATTAATGTTGTTTCTTTTATTCAATACAGTAGAGTGATACAATTTCCCTTACCATAATGTTTAGATTACAAATCGATTCAAGAAATCGAGAACTATTATTAATTCCATAAAGAGCTACATTAAGAGCTATAAATAAACTTATAACTTCATTCATGATTGAGAAATGAAAATACCCTATACTAAAAAAAACAACAACCCCAATCCAATATTTTGAATTTTGCAGTGCTAATAAATTAGCTATAAAATCAGTCATCCTTAGCTGAATGTCTCCCCACCTATCTGTTCAGTAATACTAGCATTAATAATGATACAATTTATTAACTTCTTTTCAAAATGTGTGGGATAAAAAAAATATGCATCTTTTTTCAGTGGTATAGAACTAGAAAACATACATTCTAGATAAGAAAATGCGAATTTTTTTTATCATCTTTGAACCTTAAGATAAATACTAAGCATTGCTTTGTTTATCGAAAAAGGCAGAAGTGAGTTAAAATTATTAAATACACAAACTAAAAACTCACGATTTTTATCTCCGCTGAAATTTGAAAGCGATTGACTCACCGCATATTGGAAAAAAAAAATAATTACATTTATAGGGCCTGCAAAAAATGATATTAAATCGATCATTCTCAGATTAATATACCAAATAAGTTTGCCGAGGGAACCAACCAATCTCCTGTTTACGTACGATGTTAATAACTTCCGAAATAAGAGAAATCAGTACAAATACAAAACCACAAAGAACGCTTCAGGTAGTCGAACCAAAAGTCAAACCGTAAAAGGAAACGAGATGCACAAAGGAGCAACTATTCGTTTTTCTCTTCGATTTGCATAATCGCTGTAATTTGCTCTCAAACGAGTAATCGCTGTAAATCTCCTTTACTGCGACTGAGCTGTTGAAAGACCGGAAACTGCGAACTGTGACTTCAGTTATTGATTACTATTGTAACAATGTGAAACAGAATAGACCCGCAGCGATCAGGGTAAAAACACAAACTAAAGTAGTTTGGAAAATGAGGCAACGAAACACTCGAAGACCCATAAACGCTTTGTTCCACGCGAAACACTCCATTTCAGGATGGGGAATAGTGCAATTTACACAAAACGCGTGGAAAATCTCTACCGACATGCTTACATTTTCAGGATCGCCCGAAACTACTCTATCGTTCGAAATGAAAAGCCAGGCAGTAGAGGCTAAGACAGAAATTTGCCGACAGGGGGGCAAAACATCTCCGACGGGGGGGGCAAGCAAAGTTTTTCTGATTTGGGTAACTTTAAAATAACAGATAATAATTAATTTATATTTAATTAAAGGTAATTAAGTATTAATTAGCGAATTTGATTATAATAATTAAATATTTGGTATAATTAGCTAAATGTCGGCACGGTAAGAATTGTCTGACTGAACGACAAGCAGTAATAGAAAATGAAGAATTATGAACATAAATCTCAGGAAAGGAAATGTACCGCACTGATATTGAAAAAAAATTGCAGATTATTATGTAAATTTCATAACAAAATAAAATAACAGCCGAGAGAAATAAAAATAATTATTAACAAATTTTAAATCTATAAATGCAATATCTTCATACTCTAATAACAATAAAGGAGAATGTGTTTGTGTGCCAATGTATGTATTGGTTCTCTAAAGGGCAGACAGCTGGACCTAGAGCTACGAAATTTGGCACAAACCTACTTTGGACAGTTGGAATGTGCACCTCGGAGCCCTTTTTTGAAATTTTATTTAGAATTTTAAATAATTAAAAATTTAGCGAAATTTTGGAATTTTCCATTGATAACTTCCGAAAATATTACAGCACGAAAATCCTTTTTACGCCATCTGAAAGTTCAAAAAATTACCTTTAAAATGACATTTTATATGAAAGCTCACGACCCTACATACATCATCAATGGCCGCTTCTCCATCTCAATTCTTCATTTACGAGAACAATCACAAAAACTCTACTTCATTGTACATTCTCTAGGAGAGGAAACCTTGACTGTGTTCCCATACTAGACAGATTTTACCAATTCATCTCACTTTGCAAGCGTAGCTAACAAAATCAGAATGCTCCACGTTTATTGTGCAAGCTTAAAATAGTATTTTTGATCAGTACCAGCCACCATCTGAAAATTTAAAAACTCATCTTTTTAATGATATTAATGAAGATGCCGTATTTTTTTCTCTACTTTTAATAAATTTGTAAAAATATTTTATGGCATAATTTAAAACAGTACTTTTCATTGTTGCAAACTAATTCAAACCGTTGCCAAATAATATTTAATTCCGTGTTTCACTTCCATTATTGGAAGCTAAGGTAATGTCCTAATGGATTTAACTTTCTTTTATGTTTCATCAATTTTTCTGTTAAATCTGTAAACGAAGTCCTCTAAGGTAACATATTTAGTAAGTTCAATGATTATGATTATTCAATGACTATGGTTGTTGTGTTTTAATTCTTTCTATCAGCATGTTTTAATCCAGCTAGCATGCTGCAAGCATTTTGCATAAGAAATAAGGAAGGTGCCGACGGCGTGCAATTAGATGTTAGATGACACATGCAGTTACTTGATTCCATTAGGGACGTTCATGTAGATAATGAACAGAACCAGTGGCGAATCCAGGGGAGGGGCTATCGGGCTGCAACCCCCCCCCCCAGAGCTGAACCAAAATTCTTGTTTTAATTTAAAATCTTTGCAACTGTTTGATCTTAATTTTCATTTAAAAAGAAGAGTAATAAAATCGAGACAACATTGCTTTCTGACTTGACAGGCTCGAAAATTTTCTTACTTTTTTAGTCATTCCACTTGCACTTGTAGCGTTGGCGCGGTCGAGAACATTTTTTGGCCAGCTATTTCATTGTATTTTTTTATTAAATTATCGAAAGTATTGTAGTGTTCTTTATTATTCTTATTGTCAGGAGAGGAAAGCCTGTAAAGTTAAAGTGTTTTGGTTTACATAAGCCACGAGGTTTGACATTCGTCACTACGATACAAAATGTTTATGACCTCCCCCCCCCCCCCCCCAGAACCGAATCCTGGATTCGCCACTGAACAGAACAGATGCAAAGCTCTAAAAGAACACGGGTGAAGTGTCTAGAACAATCTGAAGTTTAAAATGGCTTTTTTAAGGGAACTATGAAAACCAAATTATGCACATGATGTTACGTTTATCCTCCAAATTCGTGACTCTCCTAAAATTATTAGCTTAGATCGTATAGTTGATTTCAACAAGAGGGAGTGGTCTCCCCTAAACTTTCTCGTATACTTCTCGAAAAAGTTGCTGTTTCCCCTCCCCCCGCGTGGATAAAAAAAAATTCGAAACTATTGTAACCCAGGATCCAATGACTGTCAGAAAATATTTAGGTAAAAAATCAAATTCGAAGAGATGCGTTCCGATTAAATGAATACCGATTTCTACTCTTTTTTGGCTCAAGGACAATCCTTCCGCGTGCACAGATTGCTACCAAGTACGCATGCGCATGGAGAATCGGATGGAAAAAAAGCGCCAAGCAGGAGTCAATAAATATCGTGCACAGAAAATTGCGTTCAATACGCATGCGCGTGGAGATAGCGGACTCGTTGGAGATGCGCTTATACAGACCGACAGACAGTCAACCTTTTGACGGATTTGGCCCAAAATTTTATACGAACTTACATTCATGACGATAAAACTGTGTACGAAATTTAATCCATCTAGCTATTCAAGTTTTTGAATTATAGCGTTCGCATGACCGCGGACATATATACAGACAGACTTCCCGTGGACGGATTTTGTCCAAAAGTTGATAGAAACCTACAAATTATGTTTAAAGACCGCATACCAAATTTCATCCCCGTAGCTCTAATAGTTTTCGAGTAAACTAAAGTACCTGTATTGCACAAGAGTGTGGCTACACTTAGTGGTCATTCCTCTCAACGGCCTCTTTTGTTCGGCGTGGAATTCTTCGGCCCATAGTCATAATGTTAAAATAAAATCTATTAACGGCCACTCAAACCTCTCTGAATAGTCGGGTTTGTCGCGCGTTCAACTTCAATGAAATTCTTTCCTTTTGTCTCTCCGACCTGGACATTTTATAAAGAGAAAATTGAGGATAGAAAGAAAAAAAATTCATACACTCAAAATCAACACCAGAAATCAGACAGAAATTAATTATTCCTTTCCTAATGTGAAGAGAAGAATGAATTTCGGACTCTACCGGGTATGGGCATTAAAGAGTTCATTTTTGCCTTTCAGGTGCTGATTCGAACTCTGACAAAACATTTGTTAGTAAGGTCGCGGCTATCAGTGAATGAAACTTTAAGCTCAACGACTTTAGGGAAAATAGACGATATTATTGCCTTTCCTCAAGAACTACCGACGAAATAATTATAGATATATTTTTACAATTAACAAAAATTGAAAAAGTAACCTCCGAAAGACCCAAGCAAGACACAAATTTTATCTTATTTCTAAAAACGAAAAAATAAAAAGAAAAGAAAGAAAGAAATAGAGAGAGAAATTTTCGGATAAAGTACTTTTTTTTCTTTGGATAATTTTTAAAATTAGATTTATCAGAAATGACGAATTAGGTTTTATTTAAATATTTTATACTCCCACTCCCAAATATAATAACCTTTTAGAGCAGACAATTTTCCTTGGAACGGTGGTTGACCACTGTACAGAGGTTTCGGTGTATTACATACTAGCCGCCCTCTTCGACTAGTTTGTTAGTCGCGAATATAATGAATCTCATTGATGTGTGAAATATTCATATGGTTCGACATTTTATTTTGCAAAGTCGGCTGGTGCACGTGACTCATTAAAAATTCCATCGGCGGATAATATCCGGTGAGTGACTTAGGATTGCAATTTAAAAAAAAAAAAGGTTGTCAACTTTGGCGCTTGCTTACTATGGCTACGGATTATGAAGAAGCCAACCAATGACAGCGGGTAATGTTAGACCAAGATGAATGCTAAAAAGTGGTTGGAAAAAGAGGAAAACTGGGGGTTGCCGATTTTTTGAGGAGGACGAAAAAGTGAATAAAAATAGAAAAAGACAGAAGGGAAGTTGGTAGCCGGGGAAGAAGGATGAAAGTTGTTTGTGGATGAGATAAAAAGTGAAATAAAAAACGACGCAACTCGCCCGGATGATAATGACATGCCATTGTGATAAAGCGCTCCCGATTGCTCTCTTATGTATAAGTATAGGTCACTCATTTTATTAATTTTTGGCAATCAATAACATTAAAATATAGCAGCAGACCCCGATAGATATTTGAGTTAAAAATATAAAATCTCACCAGCCAGGATAATATGAACTTATATTGTCATTTCGGTATTGTGAATATGTTGTAAATAAATCCTTTGTATTACTCGGAACTAGCTTACTTTTTGAAATCAACTATACGATCTAAGCTAATAATTTTAGGAGAGTCACGAATTTGGAGGATAAACGTAACATCATGTGCATAATCTGGTTTTCACAGTTCCCTTAAAAAAGCCATTTTAAACTTCAAATTGTTCTAGACACTTCACCCGTGTTCTTTTAGTAGCTTTGCATCTGTTCTGTTCATTATCTACATGAACGTCCCTAATGGAATCAAGTAACTGCATGTGTCATCTAACATCTAATTGCACGTCGTCGGCACCTTTCTTATTCCTTATGCAAAATGCTTGCAGCATGCTAGCTGGATTAAAACATGCTGATATAAAGAATTAAAACACAACAACCATAATCATTGAATAATCATAATCATTGAACTTACTAAATATGTTACCTTAGAGGACTTCGTTTACAGATATAACAGAAAAATTGATGAAACATAAAAGAAAGTTAAATCCATTAGGTCATTACCTTAGCTTACAATAATGGAAGTGAAACACGGAATTAAATATTATTTGGCAACGGTTTGAATTAGTTTGCAACAATGAAAAGTACTGTTTTAAATTATGCCTTAAAATATGTTTACAAATTTATTAAAATTAGAGAAAAATACGGCATCTTCATTGATATCATTAAAAAAGATGAGTTTTTAAATTTTCAGATGGTGGCTGGTACCCAGATAGCCAGTGGCGGACTGGCGAGGTTGCCAGCTTGCCCGATGGCAAGTGCAGTGGCGGTTTTCCGCACAGGCGTTAGAGGCGGCCGCCTCGTGCTTCGAGAATCTAGGGGGGCCTCAAAATCTATGCAACATACATCGCAGTGCTAAGCCGGTGTCGAATTTACGATATTGAAGCCTTAATTCAATTCACAGAAAAGATTCTCCCTCTTCTCTTTAAAAAAATAAAGGGGTGAAAACAGTAGAACGAAGCCAGGGCTAGAGAAACCTGGCCCTGGAACGAAGCATTGGGAGGAAATAAGCCTTGGTGATTTATTTCCGCCAAAATGCGACCACCCGCATTTATCGATGTTTCTCCAAAACGTTGAAACCGATCTAGAAACCCTCGAGCAACCCTCCGACTATTGGAACAGGACACCTCTTCTGTGCAGAGTCCAGCCGCAGTACTCGTTTAAATTTTTTTTATTGGTATCGGAAGCGACCGGAAAGACTGAAGAGATTGCATCCCTCTGTGTGAAAAGGGTGCAGTTCTTTTGAGAGATGGCTGTAAGACATGTTTTTTTTGTAGTTTCATTTTATTGTCATAAAGCTGGCAAACAAGGGAATTCGCCTATCTTTAAAAGAAACGATTTGTCTGGAACTGTTACTAGAGAGGAAGGAGGAAAGAAATTTTGCCCCTTGAAGAAACCAATTGGCATCATTGAAAAGGCGACACTCAACGCTTTTCTTTAAGCGTTTTGGGGGCGTTTATATAGTCATGTTTACAACGTTTTAGTTGAGGTGTCTCAGTCTTATTGGTCTTTCTTTCATGGAAAATAATTGGAGAGAAAAGTTGTGCTTCTCTGTTTTAAGTTAGAAGAAATTAGGACATGCGTAACGCATCTTGTAAAAAAAAAGGAAAAATTCTTCTTTCTTTCTCAGAGAGACCTTATAATGTCTTGAGATGGAAGTGGTCAAAAGATCCATGTTCGACTACCAAATATGAAAGCAATATCAACACAAAAGCAGGCGAGTACCTACATTTCTATTTATAACTTAAAAATTGAAAGAATAAAAATATAATTTGTATGTAATTTCAGATACTTTTGTAGATGTTAACCACTCGTATGCCGCGTTGGTTGAAAAGTAACTACAATAATGAGAATAGTAAAATAATTCTGTCATAAAACATTAAAAGATTTATCAGATTCGCAGCGATCAAAATGCAAAAATGTATTAAATTTCAATGTGAATGCTGCCATTTATTTAAACACTAAATAATTTTTATTCAGTCTATGTTTATTATCACTAAAACTCGTTTCGGGATTGCCACGATATGCCACCAGCATTACACGACGTTGCAATTATAAAGTGATGATTTTAATTCATAACTAGGGAAAATAGCCTTTTTTTAGTTCTTAATTCTTCTTCTCACCAAAGGTGAAAATGAATACTGTTACTTAAAGCCGCTTTTTAGCGCATTTCGTAATTCGCTAAGAAATTTTAATTCGGACTTTCAAGTCCAGAGATTGATTATATATATATTTTTAAAGATAAAAGATATTTGAAGAGAAAAGTAAGAATTTTCATTTTTTTTAAGAAAGGAACTTTAAGGAATTAGATATTTTATAATCCATTGCATCTCGAATCTTCTATACTGCTTATGTCAATTCGAATCTCTTCAACATAAAATTATTGAAATTGATTTAATTACCCAACTTGTTTACAAGATTTGTATGCCTTTGTTGTGTGCTATGGCTATTGATTCATAATATGTTTTACTGTATTTCATTGGGTATTTCTTTAATTTATTTCAAATCATTTCATGCATAGTTTTATTTCTAAATGCATTTAAATCTTGAGGAAGTAAATGATTTCGTAAATTATGTTTTTAAATAAAGCTGATTTTTAAATTATAAAAAAATTAAAGCACTTGTATACACATTTATAAAATTTGTCTTAACCTAAGTTATGTTTGCTCGCTATTATAACCGGTATTTTATGATTAATTATTATGATAAATACGTTAATTTATATTATATTAATTTTTATTATAAATATAATAAATCATCAAGAAACAAAATAAAAATTATTAAGAAATAGAGATTGAACAAAGTAACGGATTAAAGAATCCACCAGATGAACTTTCTCAAGGCGTCACTCAACCTGAGTGGATTCAAAATAAAAGACAACAGGAATGCTTTTCTGCTTTACACAAAGAAGCACTACCTATAACAATATTCTAAATGGCTTTCAATTTTTTTTTACGGCAAATTAGAAGAAAAGGCATTTGAAACTTGCATAACAAGCCTAACCACAAAATATGCTAATGATATCGAAACACATTATTTCAAGGACGAGGTGAAACATTTTATTAAATACACAAAAAATGAAAAAGTAACAAATCCAATGGATATGTACAAATTGTTTAAAGATGGTCTACAATCAACATTTCCCAACGTAGAAACAATTTTAAAATTTTTTCTCACTCTACCAATTTGTAATGCAAGCGGAGAGAGATAGTTTTCAGTTCTGAAACGCGTCAAGAACTATTTGCGGAATAGTTTGAGCCAACCGCATTTAAATGAGCTGTCGTTTTTATATATTGAAAATAATGTAGTACAGGAATTCGATTATGAAAAAAGTATAGACAAATTCTCAAAATTAAAAGCAAGAAAAGTGACTTTTTAGTAATTTTATGTCTTTCCACACCTGTTTATGTGTTCATAAAATTTTACTCCGAATTTCAAAAGTAGCATTTCATTTCTGCTACAAATATATCTGATATAATATTTATTTTTGTATCTCCTTCTAAAGTTTAATTTCATTTTGTTACCCTTTAGCACTGTAATTTGTTTTATTACCATTGAAGAATGTTTATTAAATTATATTTTTTTATATCAGAAAACGTGTGAATAAACTGAATTAGTAGACAAATTTTTCATGGTACACTTTTGATTAGTCATATTATATATAAAACATATTGCTTTGCTTTAGAATTCCCATTCTAATTTTTTTAAAGAACAGAACGTTTTAAAAGAAAGGAACAGTAAAAAAAAAAATTAATGATTTACTTTGTAGAGCTTAAACTATGTAATATTTTTTTTTGAATAATTATGTTAATTTACCTTAAAATACTGTTTTTAAAATTATTCGGGAGAGTAATTCTATAGTTTCCCTCTTTTTTGCCTGTATTGTTATTAGAATATACCAATCTATCCTTTGGGACAAAAGAGTAGACACTGCTTATTCCAGCTCCAAACTTAAATGGCTAAAAAATGGTTCTCAGTTTATGGTAAAATTCATTATATTTCATAAAGATAAATTGATGATTTATGAGCTCATTTACCATTTTATAAATGAATAAGTTAAGAGAATTTAAATTTAAGTGAAGAAAAACAAAAATTATATTTATTAAAAACAATTTTGAAACTTGGTTCCTGTTAAATATAAAATTTGAATACTTGGATACTGCGATGTCTTACCCACTAGATAGAATCAAAGACCGAAAGATATCACTGTCACTTAATTATTTTAAATTTCAAACCAAAAAATCTCTGTTTTGAATAAAAAAAGATTTCTTTATCTATTTAAAATCATATATATATATATATAAAAGAAGCAAAAAATAATAGAAAAATATTATATAAATTATTAAAAATATTAAATTATATATATATATATATATATATATATAATTCAAATCGGATAACGAAGACCAAAAATTAAAAGCATAAATTTACATTACATTTTTATCATCAATAAAGTTTTTTTTGGGAGGGGGGGTCTCAAAATAATTTTGCGCCTGGGGCCTCATATCGTCAAAATCCGCCACTGGGCAAGTGGGCCCCCTTAGACAGAAGACAATTTGGGCCCCCAGGAAATATGGGAGAGAAAAAAGAACTCTTTCTCTAAAGCAAATAAATAAAATAGCCCTGTACCCAAGGTCCGTGTTTCTTATATAATATTTAACTTACGGAATTTAAAATCAAATAACTTTAAACATAGTTTCGTTATTTTAAACATAGAAAATTAAAGGGTGTTAAAAGGGATTTATTTTAAAAACGCGGAAAAATGAAATATATAATAAAAAATAAATTAAATATATAATTATTAAATATTATAGATTTAAATTAATATAATTAAATATAAAAAATTAAATATATATAATTTATTAATGTAATTAATGTTACGATTATAGATATGTGTGGGCCCTCACTGACACCTGGCAACCACTGTTTTCAGACCCAGTCCGCCACTGCAGATAGCACGTAAGTTTGCTGCCAGTTTGAGTTTGACTTGATATTACCTTGTCATTGCAAATTTGACGCGTCAAGCTTGAAGCGAACTTGTGTCAAGTTCGCCGTGACAACTAGCGCCACCTTCTTGCAATGCAAGCTTGCTGCAAGTTCGCAAAACAAGCTTGATGCAAAGATAGCACAAAGAGAGAAAACAGAGACAATTATCTTTGTCTCTGTTTTAAAAAACATCCGATTTTTAATAGCATCTCCTAGACCGTCCTTCTTTTCATTAAATCAATGACAATTTGTAAAAAAACTAACCTTTTCATAAAAAAATTTTTTGAAACATTTTCCATCTTTTTGCTAAATATAGCACTCGCACTTTAAAGAAAACCATATCGCCTTTTTCTGAATGTTGTAATTTTAACGTTTATAAAAAAAAAAAAATTAAACCAAAAAAACAGAGAATGTTTGTTGAAAAATAAACTTATACATTTTGTCCCATTTTAAAGTAATTACTTTTGAACTCTAATTTCATAATTTATTCTACTATCAAAACGAAGTTATTATTGAAAATCGCTCTCTCTTTGACTTCAAATCATATTCTCAACTCAAAAAATTAATGAAATCAAGAAAACAGTTTAAAATAAATTGTATACGAATCGAATTGAACGATGTATTAGCGAAATTTCCTCTCAGAGTTTAACTGGCCGAGTGACTAGCGCGTCAGCTTCCGAGCCGGTAGGTCGCGAGTTTTAATCCGGGTTTAGTTCGTACTCTGTTTTTGCTATAATTTGCAATGAGTTTGACGCGGCCAGCTTGCTGCAAGTTCGTCCCATGGTGAATTCGAAGCTTGCGTTAACTTGTTTCAAACTTGTTGCAAGCTTGCACTCTTGTCATGTCAAACTTGTTTCAAGCTTGCACTCTTGTCATGTCAAATTTGTTGCAAGCTTGCTGCAAACTAAAATTGCTATCTGTGTACTGATCAAAAATACTATTTTAAACTTGCAGAATAAACGTGGAGCATTCTGATTTGTTAGCTATGCTTGCAAAGTGAGATGAATTGGTAAAATCTGTCCAGTTGTTGAAACTGGGAACGCAGTCAAGTTTTCCTCTCCTAGAAAATGTACAATGAAGTAGTGTTTTTGTGATTTTTCTCGAAAATGAAAAATTGAGATGGAGAAGCGACCATTGATGATATATCTAGGGTCGTGAGCTTTCATATAAAATATAATTCTAAAGATAATTTTTTGAGCTTTCAGATGGCGTAAAATGGATTTTCGTGCTGTAATGTTTTCGGAAGTTATTAATGGAAAACGCCAAAATTTCGTTTAATTTTTAATTAATTAAAATTTTAACTAAAGTTTCAAAAAAGGGCTCCGAGGTGCACATTCCAACCGTCCAAAGTAGTTTTGTGCCAAATTTCGTAGCTCTACGTCCAGCGTCTGCCCTGTAGAGGATCAGTACACACACAGACACACACATTCTCCTTTATTATTATTAGAGATATGAAGATATTGCATTTATAGGTTTAAAATTTGTTAATTATTTTTGCTTGTCTCGGCTATAATTTTATTTTGTTATGAAATTTAGATAATAATGTGCACATTTTTTTCAATATCAGTGCGGTACATTTCATTTCCTGAGATTTATGATCATAATTCTTCATTTTCTATTATTGCTTGTCGTTCAGTCAGACAATTCTTACTGTACCGGCATTTAGCTAATTATTCCAAATAAATAATTATTATGATCAAATTCGCTAATTAATACTAAATTACCTTTAATTAAATATAAATTAAGTTACCTAAATTAGAAAAAACTTTGCTTGCCCTCCCCCCGTCGGAAAACTTCTGGTGCCGCCTCTGGACTACTTCTTCTGAATTAACACACCTATATCTACCAAATTAATGTACAGTAGGCCGTTCGGAGCTACATGCACATAAATTGGAGCAAATCTTAAAATCTTCAGCTCCCAGAGTTCTTTCAAAAATTATCAAAGGAAGCGGGCGCCGTTGGAAAATAAATCAATACAACATTGGTTTCTGAGTTGAAAAAAAAATTCTCATTACAACATCGTTCACTCCCCCCCCCCAATTTGACTGTTTGAGTTTCCTAAGAGATTTCGTGTTAAGCTATTTTTTCGGCGGTACCAGTTCCCATGAAAATACATTCGGATTGCCTGCATTCCACACACACCCTTTGTTCGGGAGGTGCGAGAATTCGAAAACGCAAGAGTAGCGATAGTCACGTTTCATTTTCGAGGTCCCGTTCCTTGCTGGTGGGGACCGACCATCATGATTTTCGTGTGGCGTAGCTCTAGGTCAACGTGTCATCCCCTTTTAGAATTTTCATAACCCTACTCCCCGTGGTTTAGGCGCAGTGGTGTAGTTGCAAAATAAGCAATGCCGGAACGCTCTAACCCGAGTGATGAAAATCATCCTGTGTTTTAAAAACACGTTTAAAACGTTTAAACAAACACACGTTAAAATAAACATTAAAAAAACACGTAAACACGTTTAAAAAAACAAACGTAAAACAAAACACGTTTAACAAATTTTAAACACGTTTTCACAATTTTTTTCTTATTTATTTCTCTTGGGAAAAAAGCAGTGACGGAACGAAACTCTGTTGATTTCCGGCTCCACTATACCCCTGTTTAAGCGATATTAGAGAACAAAATTAGTTACATCGTGAAAGAACCACACTTTGAAATCCACTTCGGATTTTTTTAAAAAAATGTGTTTTGGATTTCACGTGTTTTAAATGTTAACATGGGAAATATTTCATTCTTGTCTCGTTTCATTTTTTGCAACTTAATTCTCGAGAATGTTTGCGCTCCTTTGACGAGTCGATATGGTTCGTCGTAACGGTTCCTTTTTCGTTCTACAAATTTTTCGATAGGAATCGAGTAAACCGTTGGGAAATCCATATCCCAATAATGTTCGGGAGTCGGTGGACGAGCAGGTTCTCTGCGATGGGAGGAAGCTTGCTTGCATGTGACTCGTCCCTACTTCTGAATATTTACGAGCTTCCAGTCGACGTCTCTCGGAATGTTTCTTTGGTAATGGTTTGAAATATTTATACGGGGGTTCCACCGGTTCTGGAACGCGTTCGAAGTTACCCATCGTCAAACCTTGTATTTTGGTGTCTGTCCAGAGTTTCGATAATGAAAATCTCTCCCTCCAAGTCGGAAATAGGAACACGGGACTTAATTGTTGCATCTGCCCCGTGTTTCGATTCCAATTTAGGAGCACGGAATTGCACTATTCTGTCTGTCCCGTATTCCGATATTGAGAATCTACCACGAGTCCACAGAAGGTATACGAGATTTAGCTGTTGTGCCTGTCCCGTCTTCTGTATAGTGATAAGTGAAAAAAAATATTAATGTTGCGCATAAAACACAACATTTTGTTTTTGTATTTTCATATTCTCCCTGATTTTTTTACAGGAGCTGTTTCAATTTTTTTTCGTCATACGTCTCTGATGATAAGATTAAATCCGGTTTTAAACTTTTTCTTGGCCATAGAAGTCATCGCCCTCTCATATTTATATGTGCATTACACAGTCCTCTCGTTAACTTTGAAACATGGCAATAATCCCGATTCTTGATAAGGGTAGTCGTCGTCACTGGTTTCCATGAAAGTACGTTCCAATTTCCCCGTTTCATATAGTACAGTCAATCAAGGTCTTGAAAGGGAAAAAATTTGCGTAAAGCTGAATTTTAAACAATTGATAGACTCCTACCAGATGAGAATTTTTACAAAAGTCTCCCTGGAGCTTTCCTCTCCAGCCCCCTCAGAGGTTCAAAATGGCAATCTCTACGAAACGGCCATTATCTCTGGAACTAATGATCGAATCAGGTTCATCTCTTTACTGTTTTGTTTGTTACTAAATGGGCTAAGAGAATAGTGTAATTCATATTTACCTCACACCTAATAGTTTTTAGAAAGTTATGAAAATATGTGAAAAAAGTAAATTCTTTACTTCAAAACTTTAGATTTTTGCCCTCTATTTTTTTATATGTCATATTATGCAAAAATTCGTCCTATAAAAGTTATAACCTATAGTTTTTGGAATCTACTGATATAAACTTTTATTTATTTATGTGCGATGCTAACTCAGGGGGAGGGGGAAGACAGCAAGAAGGTTCAGCCTGCCACGCGGTTGCCCAGTCATCGCGACGAGTGGTTTGAAGAAACATTAAATCATTATAGTTTTGAAAATTAGTACAGATGTTCGTCAGGGACTCCTGTTCAGCATATTAAAGGTCCCGGTCCTGGGGAGGGGAGTTCGCGCCTTCATGCCCCCTTTTTAACTTATCTTTAATATCTCGAAAACTATTCACTTTTCGAAATATACTTCATACAACAAATTAAAGCGATAAATTTCCCTAAAAATGCATGCTTTTATTTTTCTTCTAGCTTTAACAGTTTCAGAGATAATGAATCTCAAAGTTTGTCATCATCTTGGATTTCATCCCCCCCCCCTCTTTTGGTTTATCTTGATTATGTCGAAAACTATTCAATTTTCAAATTACATAGAATTTAACAAATTAAAGAGAGTAAAATGCCCTATAAATGCATGCTTTTTTATTTTTCTTTTAGCTTTAATAGTTTTTGAGACAATTGATATAAAAATGGATGAATCGTAAAAAAATCTTAGTTGATAGTCCAGTCAACGAAGGGTTTGAAAAATACACTAAATCACATATCTTTGAAAATTGGTGCACATGTTCACGAGGTACCCCTGTTGAACATACTAAAAGTCCCCTGTCCTGGGGGACGCTCGCGCCGCCATTTTGGATTTCATCCCCCCTCTTTTAGTTTTTCTTAAATATCTAGAAACAATTCAATTTTCAAATTACACGTGATACATTAAACTACCAATTAAAGAGAGTAATTTTCCCTACATATGTATGCTTTTATTGTTCTTTTAACTTTTTTGAAATTAAAAATAAAATACGTCATGGACCCCTCACCTTAATAAGTTGTATATTTTATTGTCTTTTAATCATGCAGCTCTTTTTATGCTTACATTTTATTTATATTTGTTGATTCTCTTATATAATATTGGCGTAAGTTCAGGTCAAAATCAATGATCGAAAATTCAAGACGATGTAGAAAACTGAACTAATTGAATGTTCCCGACAACTTCTGCTATTTGCACATGCACTGACCAGCTGCGATACCATCTCTTGTTTTCATTGTATAGAAAAAATGAAAGCAGTGGAAATGTGCTCAGTTATGGTAACCAGAAACTCAGAGTTGGGCCGAGATTATTCATAATTCTACCTCATCGAAAGGTGAATTGTGGCTACTGGAGAGAACTTTGTTTTGTTTGGGTTGAAAAAATATTCTACGTTGAACGAGGGCCGATATTACAGATTTGTGACTTTGATAAAGAAAAGTACGCTAAGATCTAACTTTGACCTGACGGATGCGTACCATGAATAGAAAAAATGAGAGATCAGAGCTGGTTAGAAAACAAACTCACCACTACAAAGTGGGGATGGAAAACTGAAACTAAAATACAGTGGAAGTTTCAAAAGAGCACTGAAACCAGTTACAATTTCCAAACCATTTGATCCGAATGATCTATTTCATCAACTATTGTGTGCTTTTATAAAAGGATGTGGCAGTACTATGACTGTAGAAAAGCCAGCCTGTCTGAGTATTGTAGTGGGTTATCATGCTTAAACTCACAAATTTATTCTAAGGAAGATAGAGAGCACTCACCTTCGGTGTAATAAAGCTGTATAGTGTAAACAGCAGTGATTGAATTCTCGCCGGCGTTCAAGCAGAAGTCTCTTAAGTCCACAAAACCTTTCTGAGGGAATTCTGCAGTCAAGTAGACCGCATCTCGAAACCATAGTTTTGTACCTAGTGACTTTTACTTGAACTACGCCAATATTTTATACTAGCAGTATGCGCAAGGCGTTGCACGTGGAATCAGGACCTCAACAACAACAACAAAATCGCCCACAATGACACGAAAAAAGTTTTGAAAACAAAAGATACAAATTATTGATTTGCCAGCTTATTTTTTTTCGCGATAATGACATTTGAAATGTAAAATAAACAGATACTTTCGAGAGAAAAAATTAGGATTTAAAAGATTGATTCCTATAAACCAGGTAAAATGTTAAAGAATGAAAACCAAATGAAATTTTAAACAATTTCAAATGGAAGAATACGCCTCGAAAGATACAGATACACATAATTTCTATGGAATTTAAATATATCAAAAATGAATCAGAGCAGAAGAAAAAAAAAAAAAAAAAAAAAAAAAAAAGAGATGAAATCTTCCACTTCAGGTTTAAACTTTGAAGCCACATTATGTAAATAGCTCCTTGAAGTCATATTTGATTTTTTCCAGTCTTCTGTAACCAAATTATCAGCTATATGCTCGACTATCAAAAAGTATAAAAACAAAAATAAATATATAAATAAAAGAGGGACCTGTCGACGCGAAGCAAAGGGATTATGACTGTTTCGACGAAATGCATGTTGGGAAAATACGTCACGCGACCTTGATTACGAAGAATCATGAAGGGAATATTGAAACGAAAATGTTTTAACACTTCAGAAAAAAATTAATTAAAATTCAACCATCTGTTCAATTTTAACCGTTCTTGTTTTAAATCACGGAGAAAAGTTATATTTGTTACTCCAACAAATTTCAAATTGATAACAAAATTAGAACGGCGATGCAAGAAATTGAAGTTCCAAATGGAATGGTTTTTTATGGTTAACCGACTATCTTTTAAAAATTTCTCAAAATTTAGTAAATTATATTAGAAACTTCAAATTAACTTCATTAGAAAGAAAATCGTTTGCTCTTTCCGATGGTGCATCTATTTTTTTCCGTACAATTATCCGAAATCATGCTATTGAAAAATTAATGCGAAAAATCACCCAAAACAACACAAAATATTATTTAAAAAATTTCTAGATAAAATTTTAAAATTGCGGCTTCGAAGTGCATTGAGTCACCATTTCGACTACCGGTGTGCCAAATTTCATGGCTGTAAGTGCGATAGATTCGTCTGGACATCGCACGCAAACACTTCCGTTTATAAGTATAGAAGAGAATCAGCAAATATAAATAAAAATGTAGTCATAAAAAGCACTGGATGATTAAAAGAGAATAAAGTATACAACATATTAAGGTGGGTGGACCATGATATAATTTTTTTTAATTTCCCGAAAAAAAAAGGTAAAATAACAATAAAAGTATGCATTTGTAGGGAATTTTACACTCTTTAATTTATTAAATCCTATGTAATTTGAAAATTGAATAGTTTTCGAGATATTCAAGAAAAACCAAAAGGAGTGAGGGGCGGCCCCCCCCAACATACGGCAAGATTTGAGGTCTATTATCTCGAAAACTGTTAAAGCTAGAAGAAAAATAAAAGCATATATTTGCAGGGAATTTTACCCCAGATAGCAATTTTAGTTTGCAGCAAGCTTGCAACAAATTTGACATGACAAGAGTGCAAGCTTGAAACAAGTTTGACATGACAAGAGTGCAAGCTTGAAACAAGTTAACGCACGCTTCGAAGTCACCATGGGACGAACTAGCAGCAAGCTTGCCGCGTCAAACTCTTTGCAAATTACACATGCCTGCAAAAAAATACTTTTCGAAAATTGCTTTAATTTTGATGACTCATTTTTGTGTTATTTTTAGCGCTGATTCTAAAAATGAAATCCATTTATTTCTATTACGTAAGGAGTTTTTACAAAGCGATTGCATATTTTGAAGAAAACAGTTGAAATCGCAAAATTTTGACATTTCATTTAAATTTTATTAATTCATAAATCCATATAAATTACATTTATATCCTAGTTCAAGTAATTGTTAAGTATAGGTAGAAAGTTACAAGTCCTTATAGTAACGTTTTTTCTTTACCTCAAAAGTTCTTTTGTTACTTTTCCTCTTGTGAACTTTGCAGGGATTGTCTCTTTGTAGCATCCAGCAGTAGTCAGCTATCATGCTGACATTCCATTTTCCTTGATATCGCCGCTCCATTTCCTTTATATCTTGGTGAAACATTTCACCTTGATCTTCACTAACTGCACCTAAATTCTCAGGAAAATAATCCAGGTGCGAATCGAGAAAATGAATTTTCAAGCTCATACTACAGCCTAAAATCTTGAAATTTTCTATCATCTCTTCTAAAAGAGATTTGTAGTTTGGTTCTTTTTTGTTTCCAAGAAAGCTAGTAATAACTAGTTTGAAAGATTCCCAGGCTTTTCTTTCGCTTGCTCCATTTTAGACTCAAAATTTTCATCTTTCATAATTTTCCTGATGTCTGGTCCTACAAACACACCTTCCTTCAGTTTTGTTTCGGATAAATCCAGGAATTGGTCAAAAAGGTATTTGAAGCATTCACCTTCTTTTGGTGCAGCCTTCACAAATTGTTTCATAAGACCTAATTTTATGTGAAGCGGTGGATTTAACGCTTTTTTTGGTAAGCAGGAGAGGCATTCGATTCCCAGATTGCAGCAAGTTTGATTTTGACTTGATATTGCCTTGTCATAGCAAATTTGACGCGTCAAACTTGAAGCGAACTCGTGGGAAGTTCACCGTGACAACTAGCGCCACCCTCTCTTGCAAAACCCATTTGCTGCAATTTCGCCGTGACAAATAGCGCCAGCAGCAAATTTGCAAAACAAGCGTGATGCAAAGATAGCACAAAGAGATAATTATCTTTGTCTCTGTTTTAAAAAAACATCCGATTTTTAATAGCATCTCCTAGACCGTCCTTCTTTTTATTAATTCAATAAATCAATGATAATTTGTAAAAAACTAACTTTTTTTATAAAAAAAAAATTTGAAACATTTTCCATCTTTTTACTAAATATAGCATTCGCACTTTAAAGAAAACTATATCGCCTTTTTCTGAATGTTGAAATTTTAACGTTTATAAACAAAATTAAACCGAAAAAACAGTCAATGTTTGTTGAAAAATAAACTTATACATTTTGTCCCATTTTAAAGTAATTACTTTTGAACTCTAATTCCATAATTTATTCTATTAACAAAACGTAGTTATTAGCAAAAATCGCTCTCTTTTTTACTTCAAATCATATTCGCAACTCAACAAATTAACGAAATCAAGAAAATAGTTTAAAATAAATCGTATGCGAATCGAATCGAACGGTGTATTAGCGAAATCTATCGCTAAAACACCGTTGAAAGTTGCCACATCAAGTTTGTCATGACAAGCTAATATCAAGAAAAATCCAACTTGCTGCAAGTGTACAAGTACATGCTATCTGGGGAATTCCAAGAGGGCGGCGCAAGCTCCCCCCCCCCCACAGGATCGGGACTTTTAGTATGCTGAACAGGAGTTCCTGACGAACATCTGTACTAATTTTCAAAACTATAGAGATTTAATGTTTCTTCAAATCACTCGACGCGATCCCCCTCGTGGCAGGCGGAACCTTCTCGCTTTCTTCCCCCTCCCCCTGAGCTAGCATCGCACATAAATAAATAAAACTTTATATCAGTAGATTCCAAAAATTGTAGGCTATAACTTTTATAGGAAGGATTTTTGCATAATATAACATATAAAAAAATAGAGAGCAAAAATCAAAAGTTTTGAAATTAAAAAAAATCTACTTTTTTCACATATTTTCCCAAATTTCTAAAAAACATTAGGTGTAACGTAAATATGAATTAAAACCATTATTGTAGTCCATTTAGTAACAAACAAAACCGTAAAAAGATGAACTTGATTCGATCATTACCCAGATAGCATGTACACTTGCAGCAAGTTTGATTTTTCTTGATATTAAGTTTGTTATGACAAACATGAAGCGAACAACTTTGCAGCAAACTTCCTGCAAAGAAAGAAAGCATAATCGACCAACCCACTTTCAAAACAAGTTTGCTGTGAAGTTGTTATGACAAGGTTCACACTACAATTGCAAAACAAGTTTGTTGCAAAGATGATACAGCACACTTAAGGCTGCCGTGTACCTAAACGAAAAACCGGTGTCGATGAAAGCGTCCTCTGCCGGTGGGAGTGAAGAAGCGGTCTTAAAATCTTAATTAACAAGCCGTATCACAGCCTAGAAGCGAACTCGCGGACTACGGATTATTTTTTGCGGTCGCGAAACGGAGGGAGGGGTCACAAGGTCATGCCTTGTCCCCCGAAGACTCCCTTTACGCCTTTGTAAGGGTAATCTCATACCCGACCCGCTAGTCAACCTACACTCAGAATATTGGCGGAGAACGGAGAATGAATTTCGAGACGGGTGTTTGCAAATCGTTTGACGGAAAGATTCCAAAATCTGTGAAAACCGTTATTTTAGATTTAAATTTCTTGTTAAATATATTGCCGGATAATTATTATTTTCTCAAAAGCAGGCAAGCGGTTGTGGTTGTCCCAATTTAGAAACCAAAGCTAAAACTTTTATTACATTAGAGAAAATTGTATGAAGTTTTTCAATTTAATATTGTAATATCTGAACATTTCTAATTTGTCCCGAAAAATTTTGAGAACAGTTTAATGGCTTCTTAGTATTACGGAAGCCTGCATTATTCTGCATACAAGAAGCAGAGAATGAAAATGTATATTCTGATTAATCCTAACGCCGCGCGCGAGGTTCATTTCAAACAATATATCATTTACTTCCATAAAATCTGCGTACTAAAAAAAAGATACTAATTTAATACTATTTCATCTAATAGACGTACTCACGTTTCTCGTAGGATTACTAAGAGAGATTGTGAAGAGTTGAGGATGTGACATTTAATTCTCTCATTTTATTATAAACAAAGTATTTATAAGAAAAAAATACAAATATACTCTCTGGTTTTACTTATTTTTTTGGGTGGGTGTGTCTACAATTGATTTAGGATTTTTTTATGAAAATAAAAACTATAACAATAATAAATAAATAAAGATATCCATTATGAATTCTTTGAATAGCTGAAATATTCGCAGATAAATATGTTTGATTGCGCCCAGCACTAAATACAATAAAAGAAAGAAACCACTTTATAAACTTGTAATACTGAAATTAGCAGCAAGACAATATTTGTGTCATTCTCATGAGAAAGGTACAAATAGCTAAAAAAATTTTATTTTACAAAAGTTTGTAAAAATTTTTTAAAATTGCATGGACGTTTCCATTTAAGCTTAATAAATAACCTTTAGTAGTCAAGTTTTCAAGTAGAGCAAGAAAACTTAACATTTTAAAATAAATATCACTCTTTAAATAATGGCATTGACTGTGCGTTTGTTAAATAATATTTACAAACGCATCTTCAGGAATTTTTTATATACATCTGAGCCGAAAAAAAAAAGGAACTGGCTTTCATACTGAAATTTAACAGAAAAATATTTTTGGTGTATTTATAGAGCGTTTTTAAAAGTTTTTTGATACATATTTGAATAAAATGACCTAATATCTCGAATTAGCTGGGAATAATATATTCTAATATTGTTTTATAATTCTTAAACAAGGCCTAATCCGACCCTGGGTCGATTTTAAACAATTTATATTACTTTTCTTTGGAAAAATTTGCGTCCAACAGCGATACTAATTTGGTGAACATCAATTCTTCATAAAATAAAACTGTTACATATGCAGTATAAATAAACATACCTATCAAGAATTTCTTAAATAATTGAAATATTTGCATACGATTCTATTTGATTCTAGACTGCACTAAATATTTTCCTTACTTTGACATTAAACTTTTTATGGGCGGTGTTTTACAACTAAACCATATCTGTAATAGTTTTCTCTTTGGTAGGGAGAAGCTCTCTTTTGCTGGTCTACTAGTGAAAATAAATTTTCTGATTACTAATAACGATAATATAGGGCACCACGAGTTTCTAGTCATCTTTTCTTGTGAATTTACACTTCATATGAAAATTAGTTACAGAGGAGGGAGCGAGAAAATTTTTAGAAAAATAGAGGGACTAATAAACTTTTCTACATACAAAAAGCCTAGAATAAAAATTTATATTTATATATATATATATATTCTAATTAATCCTAATTAGGTACATTTTAAACAACATCTGAGATATAAAACCCAGAATATTTAAAGATAGAATTTCGTAATCAGAATATCCTTAATATCCTGTGGTTTCTCCAGTGGGGAACTTCAGCATTTTTTAAAAACGCGTGAAAGCAATCCGTATTTATAGAAAAAATCATTCTAATTTCAAATATGCAAGTGAAACCAAAATTCAGATTTTAATTCACACCAAAATTATAACTCAGTATATTTGAAAAAATGTTTGAAGTTTTTATGAATATAATATTGTAATATCTGATCATTTCGAATTCGTCCCGAAAAAATTTGCAAACGACTCACTGGCTTCTTAGTATTGCGGAAGTCAGTCTTATTCTGCATACTGCCGAGACTGAAAATGCATACAGGGTGGTTATAAAATATTGAACATATTTCAAAAATTAATAGAAGAAAAAATGCTGTTACAACAACTGTTTTTTTAAATGATAGATTATTTTAATTTTTTTTTCAGATAGGTAACGCTTCGTTATGATGGTCGTAAATTTTTGGACGGCTCCCATGTTTGAAAGCCATTATCTGTGAAAATATCAAAGCTAGAAGAAAAGTAAGAGCATGCATTTGTAGGGAAATTTACGCTCTTTAATTTGTTAATTCACATGTAGTGTGAAAACTAAATGTTTTTCGATATTTTCAAGAAAAACTAAAAAAGTTAACCAGAAAACGCGCATCGGCTTTTGACGATCTACAGCCTTTGCGTATGGAAGTCTCTAGCTGCAACAAATTCAGAACGCTGTAACGCCGCGTTACCTATCTGAAAAAAAAACCCTTTTTTATTTGCTCTCTCAGAAAAAAAAAAAAAAAAAAACGTAGTTGTTACATTATTAGGTTGCTTTTTTTATTAATTTTTGAAATGGGTTTTATATTTTATAGCCACCCTGCATATTCTGATTAATCCTAACGAGGGTCATTTCAAAAAATATATCATGTACTTCGATTAAATTTTCATATCTAAAAAAATAAACTAATTTACTACTACATCGTATAATAGACTCACAAATGTTTCTCTTATGAGTACCAAGATTGTGAATAGTAGAGGTTGTGACACTTTATGGCAGTGGCAGGGGGAGGAGGGGGTGTCCTTTACTTTTTGAAGAAAATAAATTTTTATTTCATTTTAGCTGTCTATATCATCTAAAATATATCTAAAACTAGGGAGTATTGCAGAACAACAATGTCTGGGAAAGCTAGCTAATTTTGAAACTAAATTTTAATATTTTGTTGCTTACTCCCTATTCTCCGGGGTCCTTTTAGGTGTTTCTACATTTTTTGCCCTTCCCTCACACCCTTTCGCCGCAACTGCTTTATGGTATGAAGAAAACGGTCTCACTTCTATTATAATAAGTAAGCAATGGTATTTTTCCTCAGAAAAATAAGATGAGCATGAAAATCTAATTTTAATCAGGTACACATACAAATAACTCCCAATAAAAACACCCGCAGGAACAAGGTTTGTGTTTATGTGTCAGCACTCTCAGAAAACCATTCTCGAAGTATTTCTTGAACTACACAATTATCTTAATCACTAAAATAATAATATCCGAATTTGAAAAGGTATTAATTTGTCATGGTGGGTTCAATAAAAAAAAATCAAACTGAATCTGTTTTGAATTATGGAATAATCTGAACACAAGTTTTAGAATGATCCGAATTCATAAGCAATCTTCTGTAAATACTTTATGGAATAATTTTTCAAAAATTTCCGTTTTGTATACGACTTTATGCATCTAAAATTTCTAAATGAATAAAGAAATGAGAGATAAAAGGTTTTGGTCCTTCGAGATAAAAAATACCAAAGTGTATGGATGCGTCTAGTATACTGATATGAAGATTTAATTATTCCATTTGTTTGTCAGTTGCTTCTTGGTTAGTGTTTGGTTTGAAGATCAGAAGTTACAAAAACTTTCCCTACTGCCATAAAATAAAAGATACTGCCCGGAAGGCTAAAGGCTGGAAGTCCGCGATAAGGGGGCAGGAAGGGGATTCACCCCACAGTCCTCCAGAAAGGAGAGATCGGAGCTATTTGGCAAATCAAGGAGTAAAAGGAAAGCTTGTATCCTTCCGCAGGAAGACGGAGCTTCGCGAAGTGGGGGAAAATTGCAGAATTTCTTTCAAATTTTTGCTCAAATACAGCTTTTATATATTTTTTGAAAAATTTTAAAATGTGCATTGGAAAGAAGATAACAAAATGAAGGTTTCTATAAAGTTACTTTTATTTTAACTATGCTTGAAAATTTTCTAAAAATGTTTAAAACCCGAAATTGAAGTTTAGCGACTTTTGAAAAATATTTAAAAATACTTTAAGCAGTCGGGGAAAAAAAGTCATTTTATAGGAACCTGTATTTTTATTTCTTTCGAATGCACTTGATTGCATCCGAAACAACGCGATAGAAAGTGATAAAAGGTGGAAGTATTAATCTCCATAGGATAACATTACATTCTGAAATTGTAGGTGGCGTGTGCACGGCAGCCTTAAAGATAATCTTTGTCTCTGTTTTGAAAAACATTCAATTTTAATAGAATCTCCTAGACCATCCTTCATTTTATTAATTTAATAAATCAATGATAATTTGTAAAAAAAAACTAACTTTTTTATAAAAAAGATTTTGAAAAATTCTCCATCTTTTTACTAAATATAGAAGTCGCACTTTAAATAAAACTATATCGCCTCTTTCTTAATGTTGAAATTTTAACGTTTATACACAAAATTAAACCTAAAAAACAGTAAATGTTTGATGAAAAATAAACTTATACATTTTGTCCCATTTTAAAGTAATTACTTTTGAACTCTAATTCCATAATTTATTCTATTAACAAAACGTAGTTATTAGCAAAAATCGTTCTCTTTTTGACTTCAAATCATATTCGCAACTCAAAAAATTAACGAAATCAAGAAAATAGTTTAAAATAAATCGTATGCGAATCGAATCGAACGGTGTATTAGCGAAATCTATCGCTAAAACACCGTTGAAAGTTGCCACATCAAGTTTGTCATGACAAGCTAATATCAAGAAAAATCCAACTTGCTGCAAGTGTACAAGTACTCTCTCTCTAATTTAATAATTTATTACAACTCTAATTTAATAATTTATTCTACTAGCAAAGTGTAGTTATTAGCAAAAATCGCTCTCTCTTTTTTGAAGCTGCTATGTAATTTTCCCGATTTTTAACCAGTTTTCAAAGTTTTGGGAAACACCTTGCTTCTGCAAACATTCTATTTTTTTTTTCTTCATAATTATTCACATACGCACGAGAAGAAAAGTTATGCTGCCGGTGTTTTTATTTATTAGTTCTTGCATTTATTCTCTCCCTTTTTTTTTGTCTTTTGATGTTCTATTTTGCAACACATAATTATTGTACAGCATATTGTTTAAAAGGAATGTTCTTTTTCCAAACTTCTTGTCCTTTCATTCAAACCATATTTTTATAAGGTAATAAAAAGGCTAGATTTGAAAGTGTTAACACATTGTTGACTAGTCACGAGTTAACATGCCCAAATGTTGTTGACCGGTCACGAGTTAACTCGTGCTTTCATGCCCAAAAGTTGTTGGCCGGCCACGAGTTAATTTGTTTCACTTCCACATTCAATTACAAAATAATAGCAGGTGACATGAGATAGCCTCTGTGTAAAATTGTTGGTCAACAATGTCTTAATTCAACAAGAAAAGATTCACTGGAAATTTACGTTTTTTGAAGAAAGTTAGTGACAACATTTGTAGAAAAAGAAATGGCAGGGGGCACACAAAAAAATTTGGATCACGAACAACACCAGGTTATCAGCTAGTAAATTATAAAATTAAATTAGTTAACATGCTGACTGCCAAGCCTGTTTTGAAAAATTAAACAATTGCAACAAACAATCTCGTGGTTGGCAGTCAAAATGTTAAGTGATGTAGTTATTTTTGTTCTTCTTTCGGGTGTGTTTTGATAGTAAAGTAGCCTTGTCATAAATACACATGTGCTTAAAACAAATCTGCTATTATTCTTCTGACTTTGCCATTAACAATCATGCTTCATAGTTCTTGCATCCTAAACCTAAAAATAATTATTTAAAAAAATAAAAATTTTAATAGACCACGTTTTTAAAATGGACTAAAAAGTATAAAATAATTTCTTCTAGCCCCATACAGATTTAAAACGAAAAACGTGGGGCGCATGTAATAGATAATTGATGCATAAATAGTTTATTTCAGTCACTAACAATTTTATTGCAATGGAAATGATATGAACTGTTGTGTGAGTTTTCTCAACGACAGCTACTCCCTACACTCCTTACTATTAAATATTGCATGCGGCCCACGTTTTTCGTTTTAAATCTGTATGGGGTTATAAATCTATATGGGGCTAGAAGAAATTATTTTATACTTTTTAGTCCGTTTTAAAAACGTGGTCTATTAAAATTTTTATTTTTTAAATAATTATTTTCTGCTTTTTAGTCTTCTGTGTGTGAAATTTTGCAATCGATTTTAAACATCTTGATGAGATTATGACGGAGACATGTGGCAAATTTCAGGTTTATTTCAGTTTCTCTTCACCTGATCATAAATAGAAAATTGTTATTTTCCTGAAAAAGTAAGTTATGTGATGCTGAGACCTTTCAGATATAATGAAAAACGTACTGCGCATGCGCAAAGATATGACTCAAATATGGGGTGCTTCGATGGTCCCATGGGCCATCCTTATACCCAAGAACCAAATCTGTAATGTCAATAGTTTTCGAGATATAATGAAAAACGTACTGCGCATGCACAAAGATATGGCTAAAATATGGGGGTGCTTCGATGATACCATGAGTCATCCATATACCCAAGAACCAAATCTGTAATGTTAATAGTTTTCGAGATATAATGAAAAACGTACTGCAGATGCGTCATGCAAAATATGAAATGACAGACAAACAAGAAAGCGAATTAATAATGCATTGTCATCTAGTTCTGAACTATGTTTAAAGTTTCAAGTCTCCAGCTCATCAGGAAGTTAGTTTAAAATCGATCGCAAGATTTGTACCGAACAGACAGACAGACAAGAAAGCGAGTTAATAAAAATGTGGTAATAAAAAGGTAACAATCCGTTTTATGCCCTTAATTTAATTGTAGTACAATGCATCCACAATATGTATTTACAGTAGATTTTTTTTTTTAAGTAACAAGGATGTAAGGTTTTAAAGTCTATTTCCTCTATTATTTATCTTTGAACTTACGTTTAAACAAAAGAACACTTTGTTTTTCTTTTGAATATATTACTGCAGTGCATAAAAAAAAAAAAAAAAAAAACAGATTTAAATCAATTACAAACATGATTGGTGCATATAGACCTCCAGAAACAAAAGTTTTTAAATGCAAAGACATAAATAATTAGGTTGTTTGTTTTGAAAGCCTACACATACTTCCATATCTAAACTGAAGTAAAAATAGAAAGAGTAATTAATTTTGAAAAGAATTTGCAAAAGGTTTCACTTCAAACTTTTAATAATTATTGATTTAAATTAAAATATCATACAAAATTGACTGGTAAAAGTAGACTGCCAAATTTAAAATCGGATATCTTTTTTTATGCAAGAGGACACAATCAACCATGTTTTTTAAAACAATTTACTTGAAAATTATACACTGCTGGACAAAATTATACACTCAAGAATTTTTTATTTTGTTTTAATCATAATTTAACTCAGCTTAATTTTGCTTTGATAAAATAAAAAAATTAATGTTAATAAGAAAATGTGCACCATTAAAACTTTGGCATTATATGAGATCTGGACAAAATTATGAAATAAAAAAATTAAACTTGCACAATAAATGTGGGGTATTCTGATTGGTTCTATGCTTGCAAAGTGGGAAAATGAAATGACAATAGATAAATAATAATTGTGAAATCATTCCAGTCGTTGGAGCTGAGGACTCAAAGGTTTCTCTCCATACAGAATGGAGGTGGGAAGGTGACCGTTAATGATGTATCTAGGGGTCACATTTTCATATCAAATAAAATTTGGCTAAATCGGTACACTGGTTGGAGTTGGTGAACTTGGTCAAGGTTTTTCTCTATATAGTGAAATAATGTTTTGCTAATTTCCTTCGAAATGGAGGGTGGCGTAGTGCAGAATACCATTGATGATGTATCTAGGGGTCATGAGCTTTCATATCAAATAAAAATTGCTGAAATTGGTCTAGTGGTTGGGGATGGAGGATTGGTCCTATGATTTTAACAATTATTTCAAATATACAGATTAGCATTTTATTGTTTGACTTTTTTTATGAAAAATTAAGAAAATAACAGTCATCAATGGCAACATTGATAATTTTCTTTAATTAAAATGAACTTATTTGAACAAAAAAACATCATAATACAGAATTTTATAGCTCTCAGTTTTTAATTTTGTCCAGATTTCATGTAAGGGGCCGTTCAAATATTATGTAAGCATGTTTTTGGTATTTTATGACCCCCTCCCCCCCCCCTTGTAAAAAAAAACAAATCCAACCCCCACCCCTCATCAAAATCAACAAAACCAAACCCCCCCCCCCCCGTTCTTTTTTTTTACAAAACATATAACAGTAATAATCTAATTTTAAAAATTTTAGGACTTAATTCAAATAAAAAACTCTAACTCGGCTTAAAATGAAAAAAAAATGTAAGTTTAATTTCCTTACAATTTCAAGTTTAAGCTTACAAAAATCAAGTTTAATTTTCTTTTGCCAAATTTAACTTTTTTTTTCAAATTTAATTTAAAATTAAATTATTTGTGCAAGTTACAAGAAATTTTCGGAAATAAAGTGATTTTAGTGTCTTACGTAAGCATCACTCATACTCCCCCTTGTCAGCAAAAATAAGCAAATCGCAACCCCCTCCCCCCCTTGGGTGCTTACGTAATATTTGGACGGCCCCTAAAGCTAAATTTTTAAATTGCACATTCTTTTTATTAACATTAATTTTTTTATTTTATTTAAGAGTCTAACTAAATTTAGAAAAAATTTTGAAATTATTAATCATTATTTTATTAAAGCAAAATTAAACCGAATTAAATCATGATTAAAACAAAATGAAAATTTCTTGAGTTTATAAATTTGTTCAGCAGTGTAGATTTCAGATTTCTTTAGAGTAACATTCCCATTTTTGGAGCTACATGAGGACTATGCTGGAATGGATTCCATGATTTCAAACCATGCTCAGATGATGAAGATGGCACTTCAGGCAGTATCTCACTTCCTTGTCATACTAATGTTAGGATGTTTCATTGCCGATGACAGTTTTTATGTGTACCAGGACACCACACAAGATGGATCCTTGTGGATTAGCAGCTCCAATCCTGAAGCCAAAACATTACCACCAGGTCAATGTAGGCAAGAGATTTTGAAAATCTATAAACTTAATTTATCCTTTCAACCCTCAGTTAAATATAAATGCAACACCAGAACTAATTATAAATATTTTTATGAATTTAATGCATTAAGAAACTAAAATACATTAAATAATTTACTATGCTTTCGCCTGTACAATTTCTGATGACAAAGATTCTGTTAACATAGATTTTATCAATTCTGACTTGATTCGTCTCTTATTTCCTTTTGTATGCAGTTCCTCCACAATTTCAGCAAAGAGGGAATTTAATGCTGGTATCAACAAAGGAAGGATATATAGTTCATTTGGACGAACCTAAACCAAATAACAAATATTAATACAATTTTCAAATACATAATATTAATTATTAAATAGTCACTTTTGGTAACCAACTTGCTCATAGCAAAACTGTTTTCGTTACAGTTAAATCAAATCTCCTATGGTTATAGTTTGTTCTTCACTGTGCTTTTAAGCTTGAAATTGCATTTGACATTTTATTACTTAATTCTGGTAGCTTGTCAACAGTTTTCTTTCTTTTCTCATGCCTGAGGCATTTCCAGAAATTTTAACTTAAAAAAATATAAAATAGAAACAAAAGAAAGACAATATATTTTGATAGCAAAGAGGATAATCAAACCAACAATAATCCTACAACAAGCTGAAGCATGCTCATCATAGAGGGGAAAAAAGCATATCACTTTTGCTACAGTGCATGCACCAGGTTTGTTACAAAATACTAGCTAATATCATGTAGTTGTTCTGTATACAAGTATATCTAAAAAGTCAATTCACTACAAAACAAAAGTAAAATGTTAAACCAAAAGATCTGTGAAATATTCTTATAAATCAAATTATCTATATAAGTAAAAGTCAAATCCATAAGTAATTTATAAGCTACAGAAATCCAAACTACTGAATAGATTTTCCTCACATTTTGCTCATAACATTATGATCCTATTTCAAAAATCTGGAGAGCTGCCATGAGTAAAAATTTGACTTGATTCCTATTAACTGAGGACATAAATGCACACATGCACATACCTACATACACTCAAATAAGTAAATCCAAATAATTTCATTATCAAAATAAAAAGGTTTTTTTTATTAAAAATTATTAAAATTTCATTTATGTTTCACTGTATTGTTTCTTGGAGTTGCTTACTTTTTTAGTTGATCAACAGTTAAAAAAAAGGGAGGAGGAGGAGGAGGTGGTGTTTAAATTCTGGGAACAACTAAAAAATGTGCATAATCAGCAAGACATTTTCATGCAGACGACGTCTTTTCATTTTACCCTTCATGTAAAAGATTTAAACATGAAGTATCAATATTAATCCTCAGACTGTGTATCCCATGATTTTCAAGGCTTAGAAGCAAGTTTATTTTCTGCTGCATCTTGCAATTTTCACATTCCAATGTGTTTACTTAGTACTATTACTGGACCATATTATACTAAGAAAGCTTTGCATATACAGTGAAATCTTCCTATAACGAAATCGCTTGGTTCCAGTTGAAAAATTCGCTATAGAGAAAATTTCGTTATACGGAGATTAGAGATTTTTGCAGTTATTTAAGTAAATGTTACAACCCTTTTAGTATGTGCGATAAGTTCAAAAATATTTAATCATGACTTTCAATTAAAAATGAAGTCATATTTATCATAAATTTGTTAAAATTATACTAATTTTTACTGTATAAATAAAATGCTGAAAAGTGAAGACAATTCACCAATTTAGAGAATAATACGTACTAGTAAGGATAAACATAAAATGCATATTGTCACATCCATTTGCTGTTTCCACCCCCACTCCACCCCGATTCTTGGAATCTTGACCCGTATAAATGTTGCGCCCTCCGTAGAAACCCAGGTCCCCACAGCTGCATTACCCTTCACATAGCATTCTATTGTTATGTGTTATCGCTGGAATGAACAATGCGAGTGGTTGCACATGTGAGCGATTTGTTTGCACAGAAATTAGCAACTTTCTTCAAAAATGACAAAAATCGAAAAGTTAAAGGCCTGAAAAAAATTCGTTAAAGGGAGACAACCACTTCGTTATATGGAGAATATTTAGAATGTTATTTAACATTCCGATTAAAAATTTTGTTATAGGGAGAAATTTACTGTAGGGAGACTTCGTTGTAGGGAGACTCTACTGTAAATAAGCTGCTTGTCTTAATGGTATTTGAACACATTTGAAAACGTCGCATCTTAATAATGATTTCAAAACTTACACAGTCAGAGGGTTAACATGTGTTGCAGAATAAGAAGTACTAATAAAAAGAAAATGGCTAATGAAATGTAAATTTTGGTCTGGTGTCCAGCAATAGAATAAACTTTCTCTAAGATCTCTACCACAAGGATCTGGGAGGGTCTTTAGAGGGAATTTTTGATCTGAAAACTTCACATGTACTTTTGCTTAAAAGGAATAAATAATATTTCATAGTTTGTACAATATCTGGGCTATCAATATTCAAAGATATTCTATACTCTGTGAAATCATTCATATAATTAATTTTTGAGTGATATACTTGCTCTAAAACAAAATTTGAGACAATGAGTTAACATTTCACAAATCCAGAATTCCGGATATACCCGGACCACAATCAACCCTGATATTTCCATCCAAAGCAACATTGGCTTCATGAGTTAGTATTGGGGGTGGGGGGAAGAACATAGCACTGAATGATGCAATTTTACGTTATTTTTTTTTCATTTCTGAAGTTACATCTTCATTATAAAACTTCAATTTTCATACATGCCAGCTTTACAGCAAATATACAAAAAAATAACACTTAACATAACAAGCTCTTAAGACATAATAAAATTAATTTTTATTTTAATTAAGTACAATTTTATAAATCTGTTTAACGAATTCTACAAATTAATTTTTTAAGAAAGTTTGTGATTTGACTTAAAGTGGAAAAAACTGTAACAACAATCAGATTTATTAAAACTAACAACAATATGATTAAGAGACCCACATAGTAAAGAAAATAACTAAAACGTGCATTTAAATTGAACACAATAGCATCCAATAATGTAACCATGAGAAGTGGCAACTGAATGCGAATTGCTTTACAATAGGCAGCATTTTTATATGTATTCCATAGAAATAGCAAAATTACACTTAGAACTCAAAAATTTTGTAAAATACAATCAACAAAAATCAAATTTGGACCAAGAAATTTTAAGAAACAAAACTATGCACCAATTACACAATGAGATATTTAAAAAATTACATAAAAAATATAATTAAACCTTTTCTACATCATTTATTAGAAAAACTAAAATAAATTAATTTAAAAAAAATTTAAGTGAAAAAATAGCTGCTAAAATATAGGCATGTGCTCTAAATACAGAAATTGTACACAATAACCCTTTATTTACGGAATTTACCTACTAGCAACTTTTTAATTTTGTTTTTTAATCATTAGATAAATTTTGTAAGTAGAATAACCCTGGGAATGAGGAAAACACTTTTTTAATTAATTAAAATTACTTAATTAATTTAATTAATAATTGAAAAATTTTACTTTCTGCCTTCAGCTGCCATTTGCTGCTTGTTATTGAAACTCCATTCTCCGTGTTCTTGTGAATACTGTCAGGTAAAACGGCCATATTGCGAGGGTATGAACATGATTTAAGCAGTACTTTAAAGTACCGTCAGTAGATAAAGGGTTAAAGCTGGCAAAAAGTCACTTGTTTTGTGTCCAAAAAATGCTGTATTTAATTTGATGCATATTTTAGCTGCTGTCAAAGAAACAAAAAAAGGGCCAATCTATGGAACTCACCTTCATATTATCAAAAGCACAACCAATCAAACTGTGGAAATTTTCATTGAATAATGGAACTTTGGCATATCGTTGACTAAAATGAGTTAAAATGGTATATTGGGCATTCATTTCTCTAGCAATATCGATCGCTTGTCCAGTTGTACTGAAATAACAAGAATGAAAATGTCACCACACTGAGATGAATGAAACATGTATAACACAGAGGAACTCTGATACCAGGAAACTAAAAGTGCAGCTGAAAACATGTCACGACCACCTGAATTTTATTTTGCATAAAAAAAAATTACAAGTTCTATATTTTATTAAAAGCAATATGAAAAAAAAATTAAATAAAACAGCTTTTAAAAATCTCTTTTACAAATGCGAAGTTTGAGTGTTTTTTTTTAAATTTTTTTTGAAGTTTAAAGTGAATTTTTAAATTATTTTCTACTTTATAGTCTTTAATTCACAATTTATCATCATAAAAAATACGGAATCTGGAAATAAATTTTTTCTCAGTCACTATCAGGTGATACCACTGATGTGGAATCAAAATTTTTATTTAATTAAGCAATTAAATGATAATTAAGTTTTGAAAATATCAAAATACTGCACTGTCATCAAATACATACAATTGTACAAATTTCAAACTCTAGTATATCAGAAAAAAATACTACTATATTCTAAAAAAAAGGGAATACTGTACTCTCTTGCCATATTCTACCTCAACATGCATGATGAATATGGTTCCTTTTTTCTTCCGCTCATGAAAGAAGACAAGAGTAGGTAACTGTATAGGCAGTCTAAAGGGACCACAGATTTTATCTTCCAATCTAAAAGTTGATAAGTCATATTTAAACATATTCTTATGAGAAGAAAGTAAGCAACCAAATAATCAGTTAGCTAGATGTTGAACAAACAGAATGCTGGGACAACAAAAGACATTTCTATCATCCAATCCAGCACAACCAGATGATGTTGCAGCTAATCAGGTAGAAGGAACTACAACAGCTGATATTTGGATTGCTGATGCTTTCCTTCCAGGAAATATGAAAGATAATTCTGTTTTTGGACTTGAGGTCGATTGTGTATTATCTTATTTTTGATGCATCCCTAGTTTTTTTTAGTAGTTTCTGTTTAATCTCATTCCTTCCTTACTAATATAAAACTTTATTAGAAATCAAGTTGCTGATTATTTCTATGTGATTGAATAGACTGAAAATATATTTCAAAGGCCGAGTTTCAGTGACGTCTGTGGTCATTCAGATAACTGGCAAAGCAAAAACAATGCCCCATTAATTTGTGAGAAACTTCAACAGTAACTAGGAGTTATCTGTCTATTAATGTTCAGCATTGCAATTCACGAGTACCACAAACTGCTCAACCTCTTGCAAGAAAAGTTATATATTTCATAATTATTAAGTGCAAGTTACATATTTTAGTTTATAATATAGTGTCAGTAATTTGTGAGAAAATTGGAATGCATTGTCCTTCATATGGGAGCATAAAACCTGCTATTCATTCTTAATACTAAGATACTTTTAGATCTGAAAAAAATAATTTACTGTGTCCTCTACATGATTAATTTAATAACAAGTTATTAGTTTACATATCTGTCAAAAATCCATAAATGAACAGAGGCTTCTATGAATCTCTAAACTATAACATGGCAGGAGTTCTGAAAGTTGATCAAACTGAAATTCAGAGGAATGATTTTGTTTTTGAAAGACATTTTAAAAATAATATTCTTTTCAGAAGAATGACATTTTAAGAAGGTATGAATTAAAAAGAGGAATTTTAGTTTTTGAGTAAAAAAATGGCAGGCTTTTCTTAAATTTTAAAATACATTCAATGGCACACCAAGGGTAAATGGCACCTATGCTGCAATTTTTTTTATGTCCCAGCGAATGAGTAGTGATGGGGAGTGACAAGGATATTAGTGACTGATGCATCAATTAGGACATCAGGGAGGGGGACACAGTGAAGACAACATATTCATTTATTTTCATTCACATACATCCTATGCTTTTAAAGCCAAATATGACAAGGAGGCAAACAAAATAGTACATTTCAGACATAATTTAGCTAACTAACAGTGCCCACTTGTCATATTTTGCTTTAAAAAGTGAAATAAAGACATTGATATTTTAACCTTGCAATGCTTTGTCATGGGAGCATATTACTGTTCTCTTCTTCTCTCATATGTCAGGTCACTGAAATCATTCTTTATTTTTCACACAAAACAATCTGCTTTAAACATAATCATTCATTTAAAGGAAATATAAATTGATTTTGTGTTGCATAAACTGCATATTAAACCTTAAATTTGAACTGTCTATAAGTCAAATAACTACAATATCCATATCTTGAAATGCAACCAAACTATGCATGCATGCAAAAAAAAGGAAAGGTAGCTGTACCAGTGACGTTTTATTGCAGCTTCTTCAGCAAGATCATCTTCCATTGTAGCTTCATGAATCAACAAAGAACAATTTTTACCTAAAAAGCAATTAGATTAGTTCAATAAGCAATTATATACATTCAACATTCACATAAGAAAATCCATCAAAATTTAAGCATTAGTAAGCAAATAATGTAATAGTAGATGTTTTGACAGCATTTTAAGATTTGGTGTTACTACTGTAGTGTAATTTATGGTTAACTAGCTTATATACCCAGCATTGCTCAGGGTAGAAATATTTTCAAGTCTAAGTACTTCTAACACTTTAAACTTAATTAAACAGTCTTTTCCTATAATGTCTTTCATTGATTTTCTTTTGCCCCTCTCCTGCATCTTTGACCCCTCAGCCAGTACCTAAAATAACCTCTTCTTTTTTTCTCTGTACTTTGAACTTCTTCACACAAGTCTCACAACCCTTGGAATTCCATCTTCCCATCCCCATCATTGCTACAGAGATAACAGAAATACTTCATATTATGCTTTCTATGGCTCCCCATTCTCTTTTTTGGGGGGTTTATGTGCTTGACCAGATGCACCATTCCTTTTTTTTCCCTAGACCCTCTCCCTTTGGCAGGAACGGGACTCAGATAACCTTTGATGACTTTACATATTGACAGTGGCGTACCGAGGGTAAGTGGCGCTTGGGTCACACTATAATTTTTTTCTCCTCCCCCCCCTTAATCATAAGAGGCTTAACATGCATAAACGGAGCTCTGGAAATGGTATTTTTCAATCCCTTATTGTATATGATTTTAAAAAGTGACACAAGCATATTAGCGTTTAGTCAACATGGTCAGTGGCACAGCGTGGGCAAGTGGCACCCAGAGGATATGATTTTTTTTTACCCAGTTGTCATTTGCTGAGCAAGCGCAAATGGCCCTCGGGGCTTGGTATTATTTTTACACCCCTAATCATAATTTGCTTTAAAAACTGGCATAAATGCAGTAATGTTTTGTCCCCATCTTTTGTTGTAATGTTTGTCTAAAACTGGCATCTTCAGCATCTATACTTCCCTTACTCCCCAGTTGCTATGCCGCTGATCAGGATCATTAAAAAATTTGTGAAATTTAAACGAAACATCGCGTAGTAACTAAACTAACATCGCTGGATATTTAGGGCATATTAAAAGCTACGAAAGAAAACGAAATTTAAGTGCATGCTACAAAATATAACAGCAGAAGTAAGAAATCTATATTGAAGTCAATGACCAAAGAAAACAATATCTTCTTAACTTTAACAGTGGTAAAAACATGTGAATAAAGGATTTGATGAGGCAATAAATTTGATTTTATAACAATAGAAAACATTGTTACAAATTGCGTTTAAAATGAGTTTTGAAGTGTTATTTACAGTTAGAGAAAAAATTGTACAACAATTAAATTGGTATAATTAAAAAGATAATTTTTTGCTCTTTAAGGTGGTGTAAAAATAATTTTCCTACGATAAGTATTTCAGAAGTTATTGGCGAAAAATGTATAAAAATAGCTTAATTTTTGTTACTTAATTAAATATATAAAAATCTAATTCGATTTTTTTACGGCATTAGCTCCCTTTTGTGCTAATCCATCACTGTATCAGATTTGGTCACCATAAGTCCAACGGTGTAGGCATGCATAAAGAACCAAAAAATAAACACACACATACTTTCCTCTTTTATATATATAGATATATCTATGTATTGAAGATTCTAAATACTAAACAATTTTTACAAAACAAATATATTATGAGGTTAATAAAAGTATTTTAATCACAGAATTGAATAAACTTATATACTTTTTTGTCCTCATATTTTTAAACAATTGCATTAGTCAAACAGAAGGCATATTTAAAATAATTATTAAAATAACATTTATATTTCATTATATCGTTTAACATATTTGCTTACATCTTTGGATCCTGAACAATATTTTAAATTAATTGATAAGTTTGCTAAGAGAAGAGGAAGGGCAATTTTTGGATTGGATTTTTATCATTTTCTTTGATAGCAACTGAAAGTTTAGTATGATCAGCAAGAAATTTTGTAGACAATGACTTTTCACTAAACTCTTCAAATATTAAGAACTGAAGTAAAGATATTAACTGTTGAAGCTGAACTGCTAGTAGGGAGAGAATGGCCTATAGAATCAAAAGAACTTTGATAAACTGTACAGATATTTATTAAACTATCCTCAAAATCTTTACCAACAGATCTTGAAAAGGATTTTCTGATCCCCAAACTTCAGATTTTTTTATCAACCCTTAACTACCTTGGCTTTATATATACACTTAGCACAGTCTATGTGTTAGCTGCCACAGGTGTATATATACATTTTGACAAAAAAAAACCTCCCTTTGTAATTTGTTGTCAGTCATATAACTACACTCACTGTTTTAGAATATAATAAATAGACTTCGAACAGAGTTTTCCAAGGTTATGCCCATGTTTTAAAACAAGAGAGAGGGATGTTACTATACAGATGACAATAAAGGTGGATCATACAAGATCAGGTACAACTGGGATGTGAATCACATAAGATTTTGCCTGGAACAAAGGGGCTAAATGAGATCAAATACCCCAGAATAATCTGCACAGCATCTACATTTAAATGCTTAAAGGTATTCTACATTCTGGTGCAATATTACATATACAATTAATCTCTGAATGCATATTCTTCTCTTAATGATTGATTTGAGAAACCATCCTGACCACAATCGCCCACATGAATTGAAAAAAATTATCACATTATTGATAAGTTTATTTTTTATAGAACTGATTGCAGTCTCACAAACTGAAATCAACAGGAAAACTTACCAACAGGTTCAAAGTGATAAACTTACCAGCTGAAACAAGTCTGTTGCAGGGTGCAGTATCTCCAGAATAAACTAATTTCCAGTTTGAGTCCTTAGATGACACAATGATACCATGAGAATCAGGGCAGTGAATGACGGGAACAGTAGATATCTACCAAAAATTAGCATTAATTAAATTAAAAAATGCATTATTCTCCAGTAAAAATATAAGCTAGATCTTGGACATTCAGAATTACTACAAGTGGCAATAATGTACAGGATCAAAAGTAATGGATTAGTTTAGTAGCAGAATCAAGAAAGGTCAACTAGTTTGCAACGATGGGCATGTATTTGTTTTGCTGGAGAATATGTTTTGCTCCGGAGTGATAAGAGCATTTTACATGAGTATAAGGAAAATAGGAACTTTGGAGAGAGGTAGACAAAATGTGGGTTCTGATAGTATCAAAGGGCTTATACTAACACAGTTCAGTTTAGTTTAATTTGATTATACTAACATCCCATTTTAAAACTACATAAGGACTATTTTGGAACAGACCTCATAATTTTGTATAGTGGACAGATGATGAGGATAATACTCAAGCTAGATCTCCCTCTCCAAAACTTCAGCACCAAAACAGTGGAAGGATATTTGACCCACCATGGATTTAATGTGCACCAGGCCCATATACATAGTGGTTCTTCAGTGGAATAGGGTCGTGAACCCATAAACCTCCAGTTAAAAAGTCAAGACTCTGCCATGGGGCCGCCTCAGCCCAGTTGAGAACACAGATTCTCACAGAGAAGCACAGGTGCCGACACATTTAGGAGAGCAATTACGGTTAAGTAGACAAAATCAGAGCTGAGTTATAATCCTAACACTAGGATTAGTTTTTCTTTTCTGAGCTACTGTTTCATTGTTTTGGGCTAAATTAGCAAAGTCAAGTAAGAATTTTTGTACATTTGTACTATAATCAAAATATTTTTACTGTGGGATTTGAAATAATTCTACATGACATAAAATTGTTTTTTTTAATCTTATGGAACTTTCAATCTAAAGAGAACGAAATGGCATCACAGATCTACTCATTTTTTTGTATTATGAATAAGACTTTTTGTGCTTAAAAAATAAATACTGCATATCTGATTAGAAGTTCACAACCAAATTTTATGTCAACCAAAGGCTATCTTTGATTTACAAATGTCAGAGCAAAATTTTAAAGAGGAGCAAAAGCAAATATGTGAAAACAAATGCTTTAAAAAAATAAGCAATAATAATGATTAAAGTAAGTGGATACTTACTAAAAGATCTGAACATTCTGAAAACGAATTTTTTTCGTGAGAATTAAATAACTCATCATGCTGTAAAGACGAACATTCTACAAACCTAAATTTAAAATATAATCATCATTACAGAATATACTGAAACAAGAAAAGGCCAGTAAAATAATATTTGTATAAAAAAATTACAATAAAGGTATAAGGCTTAATAATTGAAAACTTATTTGAAGGTATATTGAAGGTAATAATTGAAATTTATTTCAAACTATACCATTTCATTTTACAGCAGTTTAATTAAATTTTGGAAAAATAATTTCAAAATAAAACCAACAACAAAGCACAGATTCTTCTCCCCTAACTGTTAAAGCATTCAGAAAAAAAATCACTGATCTTCTCAATTTTCAAAAAATAATGGACACCTCCAAATGCAAGACCATACTATACTTCTAATAATCAAAGTAGTGTTAATTAGAAACTCATCTTACAGTAGAGATCTTGAATCACCACTGCAACCATGGTGGGTAATATTTGCCACAGGAATAAAAAATGGTGTTAATACTGCCACAAACACACACACACACACAAAAAAAAACTTTTCTTAGTAGTCAACTATGCTTTTTTTATTAACTCTCCCCTTAAAAATAACATTTTTAAAATCTAGATTGATATCAATTATAAAACAAACACAAAAGATTTATACATAAAAATAATGAAAAATACAAAGTAGTGAAATTAAACGACTAAAATTAACGGTAATATATCGTCGCTTAACAAGCAACACAAACTATTTCAATTTTCCAGGAGGAAGAAAAAACTAAATTATTTGCAACCAATAGTGAATATGATGGATTTTTTTAGACATCTGGAATGAACCCGAGACTATACATCTGTTTCAAAGTCAAAAGTGTAAAAAAAAGAATAATTGAAAATTTCTTGAGATAGGTGGTGTTAGCTTATCAGACAATTAAGATAGGAGGAGTTGTAAAAAGTGTAAACAAGGTGAAATCAAATGAGAAAATGACTCAATTTTATTTCAATAAAATCTTTATTGAAAAGGAAGGATAGTTTTGGAAAAAAAAAAATGTCTGTATGTGCTTCAAAAATTATTAGTAGTGATACATGAAAATTAAAGAGATGGTCAATTAACTTTTTGATAAAATCGTCTTGACATTCAGTTGCAGAGGTTTCAAGCTCACTTCTCAGATGGAGATTAACATATTTTTCTGAAAATTGGCTTGCCAGGATTACAATCTTCTTTAGTCACTCTTCTTATCCTTTTTTACACCCTTTTTCTTCTTATCTGTCTCATCAATCTTCATCTCCTTGTTTTTTACATGCTCAGTATTTTTGTGTTTCCTCGCCACCTGCCTTCTACTTTCTTCTTCACAGGAATTAATGTCTTAGAATGCATGCATGCCTGATGGTAACAATTCCATCATGTACTGCAAATCAGTCCACTTATTGCATGTTATTGCTGGTCGCAAAATGTAGAGGCAGGAAAAAGCTAAGACGTTCTCTGTCTCATATCATCGCCCTTAACGGTCTTTCATTTAGTGCTTTTAATATCCACGATGTACAGTATTTTTCAAATCCCAACTCATTATGAGCCAAAATTTATCAAAAAGTCTTTGCCTTTCCTGTCCAGCTATAGTATCGCATTTCCTCTTTCTTGATTCCTGGCACTTTCGGGAGTTACAAGCGGGACCCATCTTTCTTTCATTCAATTAATCTTAGCTGTGTTTCTCTTCCAATCTTTCTGTTTCGAGAAAAAGTTCCTACTTATACACATTGTCTCCGTAAAACTACTTTAAAAATTACTTACTTGCTCAGCTTGATTTAGAAAGGACACATCACTGCTTACATTAGAATCAGCAACATTTCTTGGCTCTTAGTCGAACACTTCACTATCCATGTCAAATTGGTAAAAATATTGCATATATTATTCAATAAGGTTTATTAAATGCTAGAAAGGATTTGAACTCAATAATTTATAAGCACAGCAATATTATAAGTAGCTGCAAGTCGAGAAATAGTCAATTTTGATAGAAAAATAATGCGTATCTCATGAAACCTGCCACTGCAACATCCTGCCTCACGAACATAGTACCTGTCGACTTCAGCTTACAATTACGTAGCTATTTTTCAAACTTGATCAGTGAAACTGAATTATCTCAACTAAGAGCTGTTCATTATTCATACAAACAATTGATATAAAAAAAAAATCATTACCTCGTAAACTATTAAAAAATAGTTTACCTTGTAAAAAAGTAGTGAAGGATGACATGAAGGGCTCTGAAACACACTGAGATAGGCACTGTTGTGGTAAAAACTAGATAAGTGGTGTTATCATTTTTGCAATTTGTGTGCTACCTGTTGGTCTGACGGCCAAACCAAGTTTGCCAGTCGATCTGTCATCAAAATTTACATGAAAATGTATATATAACTCAAAATGGCCAAATTCTGAGATAGGTGGTGTTGCTTGTTAAGACAATATTTACGTTTTGAACACTGTCCAACAGTTTACCAATATTATTCCAAAATACTGAAAATCTACTTTCACTGATGTAGTTTATAACTAATTTCATGTTATATGACGACAAATTAGTCAAAAATAAACAAGAAAATTCACAAATATTGCCAGCATGATTTTCCTGAATAAATGACTAACATGCTTTAATTTATTAGCTTCTATTTTTTTATATTTCAAGATAAATTTTTAAAACAAAATTGTAGTGTATATTCAAGCTGCAATAGACAAGCCACCACCGCTGATACAGTAATGTTTCCAGAGGTGAAGTCGCAAAATAAGCGGTGCCGGAACACTTTAAAGTGTTCCGGCACCGCTTATAGTACGCTCTAACTGGGTGACAAAAATCACGCTGTTTTAAGGACATATTCTCAATTTTTGGTTATTTCTTTCTTGTAAAAAGAAAGAAGTGACAGAACAGTGTTCGGGTGCATGCCAGCTCCACTACACCTCAAGTTGTTTTCTTCTTTACTCTCACAGTTTCTACGTTTATATCCATGATTTTTTTTCTCGGTCAAAGTATAATAGAAATAATGAGATTTAAAGTAAGACAATTGTTGCCAATTACATGTTGTGAGGCAAACAAATTTTAAACTTTTGAAAGGAATTTTTTTTATAAAAAATTATTTTTTTTTTTATTTCAGTCAGGGAAAAAAAAAAAAAAACCCTACAGCTATTAACTGAAAAAATATATTATACCTATACAAGGAGCTTAATGATTCAAAATTCTGACTGTATTCTTTAAGCCATCGTTTCAAATTTCTTGGTCCAATCAACAGAATTTGTTTACATTCTTTCTGAAGCTTCTTATAAACATTTTTTCTTTGCTTTAACAACATAATTAAACCCTGTAAAAGGAAAAAAGATTTCATTAATAATCATCTAATTTGCTTTTTGCATTGACATTCAGCAGAGCAGAGGAGGAGAAGCTTCTACTTTAGTTTACATAACATACACAACAAAAACAGAGTAGAAAAATTCACTTCAATAATGAAATAGAGGTCAAAAGTTGAGTTAAATGCAGGGTTGCCATATGTCCCATATGTAAGGGACTGCAACCATATTTCACTACTCAGTCCTGTATTACTATCAGGGTTGTCGATTTTTTTGATTTTTTTCAAAAAAATCGATTTATTTGATTTAAATCAAGATTTTTTTGATTTTAATGATTTTTTTAAAACTATATATATATAACATTTGTATATTAGACAATGAGCATTACAGTCATTAAGCTGTACTTTCTTTTAAAAAAAACAAATTAAAAAAATTTAATTCAAAAATGTAACAACTATTGAAAAAAATATTTGTGAACTAAAATATAACAATATACTTTTGAAATATAAGACAATTTTATTAAGGAAAAAAGGAACAATATAATAAAAATTGTCATTTCTTAACTACAGATATATTATTGTATGTTAGAATATTATGGAATTTTACATTCAGCTGTTAATTTGTTTCAATATAGACACAAGTTTTGAAGCTTTCTTTACTCCTAATCTGTTTGACCCAAAACATTAAATAAAAAATTTTCTACATAAAATTTTTAAATTCAGGCTTCAAGGTGCATTGAGTCACCATCAGGACTACCTGTGCGCCAAATTTCATGACTGTAAGTGTGATAGATTCGTCTGGACATTGCGCAAATGCTCACAAACATTGCCTTTCATAAGTATAGATCATAGTTTAAATTGCACTATGTAGATGTTTGTATATCTTTTGGAGCATTTATATGCATTACTTAATTATCTTACATTTGAACATTATTGCAATATAAAAACTTTGTTGTCCCCAACACTATCTAGGTTTCTCCAATATTAAAATGAAACTCACTGCATTTTACTATGTTCTTTCTTTGTGAGCATGCTCCTTTTACAATATTTATTTTATTTTATAAAAGAAGGAGTATCTCATACTTTGCATTTTATTGTGTTGCTCATTAGAGATTTATTTAACCCTTTGCTGCGAAGCTTCTCAACCGTTAAATTCAACTATAAATGAAAAATAATAGGTTTAGGATAGGGCTAATAGTAGTCCTTTTCGAATGTATATAGCAGTCTTATGAAATTTTGTTTCAGAATAGGAATTATTAGAGTTAAAGTTTGGGAAAATTCCTTGACTTGGAGATAAGAAATTTTTCAGTTCTGGACGTTGAACAATTTTAACTCGAAATTTTTGCTCCAATATTCTTGAAGTTTTAATTTATAATTTTCTGTAAGATTCAACAATAATTTTCGAGTGTATCAAGGTGGCTGTATCTAAGGGGGTTCTCATGAGGGGGTGACCCGAAAGGGAGACGGCCCCCCCCCCCCAACAGAATGATGCAAGTTTTTTAAAAAACTTTTTTTTTGTAGATTCTATGTCTAGACAATAAACTAAACCCACTCCTGATGTTTTCTTATCATATTTCAAAAAAATTATTGCTTTGCTCCACAAAGCGTTACAATCTAATTTGCTTCCGTTCTCAAAAATAAAGATATGGAAAGTACTTTAGTTACATCAAGTCAATGAAATATTTTTTTTTTATGTTCTATATTTTCTTTCTTTAAATATATATTTAAAAATATTTTAAAATCACTATTTAAAGATACATGAACAATTTAAATCAGTGATTTTAATCAACTGATTTAAATCACCGCAACGTTAAGAGTTTGCTGACGGGCTACTTACAACTTGCTGCAAGGGGGCGGGAGGACGAGTGTAATGAAATTGGTCTAAAATTTTTGCCAGACCTTTATTTATCAACTAGTTGAATACCTCGTATAAAAATTTTCCTTGACGGGGAGACCTGTTCCCCTTGTCCCACTTCTGGTGCCACACCTGGATGTAATAAAGTTATATGAATATGTAGTGTTGCTACTTAGGAGATTGTTTTTATTTTTTAAATTTTCTTTTTGCTCGTTCCACAGACACTCAGGCATTGTTTGATCATTTTTTTAAAAATTGATATGTATTTTTTTTAGCCATTCTAGCCAACAATGCAAATGTGAAGAGAATATTTTCCCTAATGTCAACTCAATGGTTGGATGAAAGAAGCAGGTTGACAGTGGAGACAAATGAAGCAGCTTTGATTCGTCATTAAAATTTTAAAATGAATTGCACCCAATTTTCTAATTATGTAAAAGAAGAAAATGATATAATGAAGAAAGTAAAATCAACTTTAAAATATCGACTGAGCTAAAAAGGACTAGTCTGACATCTTTTTTATTATTCTACATGTTCATTTTATTAGATTGCTTAGACTTTATTGATTTTTTTTATCAGAGTAAAAAAAACCATCATCTACCCACTTTTTTCATGTTTTATTTATTTAGCACTTAAATGCCCAGTATCAATGCTTAGCAATTATGGAAACCCTAGTTAAATGTATTCTCATCATAAAAGTTACCAACAAAAAAACAAAATTTCATAAATAGCATTACAGCTGATTCATCTGAAACTTTAGTAAGTATTGAAACAATTAAAACCAACAGAAATATAGTTCAGAATAATGCATTGCAAAACTGATTTTTATATTCTAATATTCAAACTATATCATAATTCAATGTATAATATAAAAATTGTGAAAAATGGATTATTTTTCAGTTGATGTTAAGATTAGCCAATTAAATAAGGACACATTATAGGGGTAAAAAGACATTATAAATACAGCTTAAGATCATATAAAAAAAACCTTTTTTACTGTGAGTGTGTGCAAGAGGGATTCCATTTTTTTTAGCTGAATTTTTTTTTCAAGAATTGAAAGTACATTTTCTGACACAAGATGCATAGGACAGTAAAAGATCATTTGTAGTATTTAGGTATTAAAACATCAGGCATGGGATGCAATATCCATTTAAAAAGAATGATCAGAGTAGCATTAATTTTAATCATTGCTGAAAACTGGTCACAGGAAAAGAAACTTTTTAAAAATGTTATAATTTAACTGTGAGTAAAAAAAATTATATTTGCTTCAATGTAAAGACTCAAAATTACAAATCCGCGATTTTCAGGACTACAAAAATTGTACCGACAGTATAAGTGCTACTTCCTTTCATTTCAAAATAACAGAAAAATAGAGTCAGAAACTGATTATAGAAGAAAGCGAAGCAAAATATGAAGATAAAAAAAATTAAGTTAATTTTGTGGAGTTTAAAATTAAACATGGTGAAAGATAGATATGGGGCAATGAAACTGCTTTTAAATGCCAGCCAGGTGTTTGACAGTGATCATATGAAGTTCATTTCAAATCTTAGAAAATTGAGGTTAAGAACAATGGTTTCAAATTGATTAAATGACACTTTTTTACAGAACAAACTGATTATTAAAATATTCTGTGATTTGAAAAGTATAGCACAAAACATCCATTGGAAACATTTTATTAACAATTGATTAATCTATTGCTTAATTTAGAATATTTTTTCTACTTCCTTTTACTTTATAATATTTGTATTTCTTGAAAGATTTTTTATGGAGAGGATTTTAAAAGGAAAACAAATCTGACACTAACCTACCAACAAGAAACTTTCATAAACTGAATCATGCTTGGTGTACTTTATAGATTCATACAGGTATATGTAATCATCAACAAACATCTTAAGCAAATCCTTTTGTGTCATAATTTTAAAAAATTAAATGTATTTTAACATAATTATTCCATATAGTTTCTGTACACTAAAATTATTAACAGATTTTGGAAACAAGACATTAAAATCAATAAAAGCACCATTATAATAATTTTCATTATATTAACTATGGATATGAATTAGCAGATGCAACTTCATTTCAGACTTCAACTTCAGACATTTTCAGAAAAACCAAACAGCATGAGAATATTATATATATTTCAAATGTAACATTATTTTCAAAATATCAAAGTTACATCATAATGGTTAAAAATAAAAACAGATTGTTTCTGAGCATGGTATAAATATGTTCTAAAATAACTATGAAAGACAGTTTTGTGAACTTCAGGAGGTACATTCATTTATCTACATTCCATGAGCAGATAAACCAATAATTAAAAATTTAAACAAACCATGGAATTTTAAAAACTCCAAAGCCTTAACTTTTTTTTTATTTCTATGCATTAGAAATTCTCAATCTACAGAGTACAGCCTAGCAGGAGAAAGAAAAAGAAGGATGTGAAGACAGGAGAAAAAATTATTTGAAAAAATATTTATTAAAACCAAAATAAGAAAAGATAAGGTTTGTTAATACAAAACACGCAACCCTTAACTGCTGACAAAATCTTACACAATTTGCTCTCCAGTGTCACATAATCCAGGCTTTTTCTCCCCTAACAGTAATATTCCTCTTCCTTATTCTCAGACATGGGCATATTCCAAGTAAATCTCTGTTCAAGGTCAATTCATTGCATTCTACAGCAGTGGATATGATTATACAACCAGCAACAAAGTTATTTCGTAAAGATGAATATGTAAGCATGGGGCATTTTAGGGGTTAAAAAAGGTAAACACAAATAAATAACACAAGAGTTTTTATTGATGATTCAAAAATTCATTGAAGGAGAAAGGTGAAAATTCAACAAAAAGCATTGGAAAAGGAGGGAAGCAATTAAAAGCAATATGGAAAGCTGAGGTTTAAATACTAGAGGGCTGAGAACCATTGCCATCTCATGACTCAGTTTATGACATATTGTAAAAGCAGCAAGTTTTTCAAGCAAGATACAAACATTTTTGTTTGATATTTCCCAGATCTTCACAACCTTTCTGAACCATTGATGGCATCTGATCTCTTACATTTCCTCCGGTCAGAAACTCTAAAGAGATTGACATCTGAACCTTTCTAAGAGACACCCCTTAGAAATGTCTATGATTACCCTTACTTTCACCATATGTGGTATATGAGTGACCAATAAGAGTGAATAATATTTAATCCAGATTTCTCCCACAATTTAGAACCGCTGTTCAATTTAACAAGCGAGATTAAAGCTGCTGCGATTATTTAAGATGAAGTAAGACCCTGGTCATTTTAGGACTTGTGGTTATATCCAACAAAGTATTGGCCTTTCTACTTCATAATTACACCAGAAGTAAGTGGTTCACCTTTATCTAATCTGAGGCTGTTCAAAGTTTTAATTCACTTTGATTTTCCTTTCCTTATTTGATTATTTAAAAGAATTCTACTGGTCTGGGAATCATTGTAAATTCCATTTTAGAATGTTTAAATTCAGCAAGTTATATTCAATAATGCATTCTGTCTAAGTGACAATTGTCCTTTACCTTTATTCTTTAATTTCCTTGTTATTTTCCTCCTGCTACTATTCAGCTGTGTGCCTTTTGTTTTCCTACAACAATGGTCATGGATGAATCGTGGAAGTAATTTTAAGGGATATAATATTACAAAATCCTGATTAAAGGCATTGAAAAATGGAAATGAGATCAAGATGATTTTGAATTCTAGACTTTTCTTCAACTTACAAGAATATAATTAGCACCCAACTTAAAAAAAAAACAACAACTTAAATATGCTATAAAAAATATCTTCTGACTAATTTATGAGAACATAATCTTACCAAATGATGATCTGCATGCATATGTGAAATGAATATGACTGATATTTGAAGTAATAAATCCTCAGCTTGCCTTCCACACAGCCTTAAAAGTTGACCCCATGTTCCTTCTCCACAATCCATAATCATGCATCCATTTTCACTAAAGTACATTTAATTACCAATCTTCAGCAAATGAACATCAGAGACAAAAAGTACAGTAAGTTTAATTTTTAGCCTTATCTTATGAAACTGCAATTTCAAGTGATTCAAAGCCTTTTAAGCAGACAAAATTGATTATCTCTTTTATTAGTTCAAAGCAATATATTGCAATGATTATACTATACACATTAACCATGTGATTTAAAAGAAATATTTAATATACAACATAAGGCATTATGTTAACAAGAAATTACAAGATGCCTTTGACATATGAATAAATTAACTGCCTTCAAGGGCAAATTGCTCACCATGAATACTAATTACTAAACTTCCAAAATGGGCTAAATAATTATCAGCAAATAAATATATACACTGAAAAATATGGGAGTGCTACAGTTCCACAGAGCCTATACATAAGTCACCACTGCATAGTGACAAAACATACCTGAAAATGTTGGTAGTTCTATGTTTCTCAGTCTGTCATGCAGTACAATTAGACGGTACACATTCACTTTTATTAATATTAGAGATTAATTTACAGTATGCATACAATATATGTATAAGAAAACAGAATAAGTTTATTAAAATGAATAAAGTACAAAAAGTTAAATATTAAGATAATAAAAAATATTCAAATTTAAAATAAACAAAATAGTTATGATATTATGATATATGGGGGAAAATAACATTTTCAAGTGATAACTACCTTGTTTTAACTAATATAGCAGATACATTTCTCAGTTTACTTGGAATTGAAGACCCAGTGCCTAAAAATATCACTTCAGGATAAATATCACCTAAAATAATAATAATAAAAAAAAATGAAAATTAAATCTCACAAACAATGATCATCTTGTACAGTGGTGCGCAAACCGTGGGTTGCAACACTTTTTTTTTTTTTTGGGGGGGGGGGGCTCAAAAAATTTTGTGGGTCGCTAAGTTGAAAGAAATTTATTTGATAATAAAAAGAATATAAGGCTTTTCTTGCAAAACCGCAGATCCGACCCCTCTGGGGGTCGCCAAATGTTTTACGCAAAGTGAGGGGGTCGGAAATTAAAAAGTTTAGGCACCACTGACCTAGTAGTATTACATTTTTAAAAAAAATCTATGTTTTTTTTTTATAAACTATTATTTTCTATTATACTATGGCAATATAACAGTTTTTTAAAAGTTTAAAAAGCATAATTTTATTCATATAAAAAGCATTAAAGGGACTTCTCAGGAACTTGAAACATACAAAACAAACAAAACAAGAAATTCTACATAAATATAGGAGTCTCAGAGACGGTCTTTACAGATTTGTATTACAAGAATATAACTGTTTCATTCTTTCATTATCATATAATCATTTAAAAATATAAACCATATATACATATATAGTAATTAATAATATCAAATATAGCAATATACAAAATCCAAATATATGCCTATACAAAAAACAAGATTCAGCTGTCTAGTGTACATATGTTTTAAAGGAGCTGGCTGTCATTGATTATCCAAAATAATTTTACTTAAAGTCTTTGCATATTATTTGAAAGATTAATTTTAAGTTCTTAGATGATAATTTAAGTTATGCAATCCATGACTGATTTTATGAAAATGCAGTGCACGAAGTTTAACACTGAAGTGTTCAAAGCAGAAAGAGGCAGTTGGCAATAACTCCATAGCTTTTATCAACTCAGGAGGGAGTTTTCCCTATGTTTGGAAAGAGAAACTAAAGAACTGCTAGATAAGCAGTTTCTTGATATTGGGTAGTTGTGAAAAATCAATCTGAGATGGTTTAAAGCTACAGCTATTAGATTTTAAGAGGCATGGATAAAAAGAATTCATTTTAAAGGTGCAAATAAATTGAATTTATTACATACATATAAATTACTTTTATATAAAATATCAATGCATAAAATCCTCTCATTTGTATTCCATTCAATCTGTGTTGTACATTTTATCTGGTCTATCTAATTCTATTTATTTAATTAGACAGTAAAGTAGGGAACAGGAGGCTGATAAAGAGCCTCCTGTACTGCCTCAGTTTGCATTTTCAACTCCATGTTCTATTGCAAAAATGGCTTGTTTCTGTATGACTGAACTACCTCTTTAATTGATTTTAATGATACCTCATTTTTAATTACTTCTACTTCCATCGTAATAAGCGCACTTCTACTTTCACTTCTAGTCACGAGTCTTTCCGGGGAAATCCCCTCTTCTGGGTACTTAAACTTTCTATGCGTTCCCTATCTGCACTTTTTTTATTTCAATGTGTAGGCTGACAACAACAGCATGGCGCTTCGCGCGTTACCGCTTTAATTCTGGTCATGGAAATTTTAAAACTATGATTTCTTCATATATAGAAAAATAATCTTCAATATTTTCTATGATGGAATAAATGGATTGAATCAACAAATGTCTTTTCCTTGACCCAGATGCTCTATACGTCACTTTTAATACTGATTTTTCATGTATATATACTTGTTCACTAAGTATTTATCTTATTTTGCAGTGAATTTAAAATTCATTTTCTAGGAGGGTTTTTTTTTTTTTTTTTTTTTGTTTTTTTTTTAATAATTTTTATTTTTTTTTTTTTTTTATTTTAAAATTATTTTTTTTGGTGGGTTTTTTTTTTTTTTTTTTTGCTTTTTTTCTTCAGAATTCTAAACAGATCAAGTTATCTATGCTTTAAACATTATAAATAATTCTAAATTTTTCATTAGGCTTTTCATAAAACATGGTTTAAACTATGTAGTATAACCATTGCTTTTATGAGGCAGATTGTAGCAAAATCATTTTCTCAGTCACTTGCTACAAGACATATGTAACATCACATTTTTAAATGTAGGTCACTAAAAAAATGTAGGTAAAATAAGTAAAGGAATCAAAGTTACCTCCATTGGAAGCATGTTTAGCAGCACATAATTTTTAAATAATTGATTAAACATGATTTTCATTACATTATATAATATAACTCTGATTTCAATGGGTTACCTCTTTCTTCCCAATGAAGATGAAACAGTAATTTTAAATCAGTTTAATGAACTACATTAAATAAGATATGTAGCTTTTTAAACTGAAATATTTTTTGTCCAAATAATTAAAAGACAATATGAAGTTCTGAATAAAAATACCAGGAAAGGGAGTATTTTATATATATAGTGCAAAGTTTGTTAGCTAACAGATAAAATATTTTACAACTAAACAACATTTTTCATTTTTTTTTTTGCATTACATTATTTAAAAAATTTAGGAAAGAATTTACATTACCATTCATAGAAAGTTTTGCATTTTCTTGTATTTTGCTATGGAGATCTTTCAAAAGTATTTCAAATCCTTCAGTATTCAAAGCTTCTTCAATAAAATCTTTAGGTTGAAAGTTTAATGCACAACTTCTGTAAAAAAAAATGATAATAAAAAAGACCGACATTAATTACAATACCTTTGGAATAACTTTTACTACTGAATAACTGAAATGCCATAATGTTTTGTTTAACCCTCTATGGAGCTGAACCATGTTCACTTCATGTTCAATTATAAAGTAGATTATTCATGTTTATGTAAATTTTCTTAAAATTCCACAGATAGAAGATTCTTAAAAGTGCACAGATTTATTAAATATAAAAAAAATTGATTTATTCTGATTAAAAGTTAATTTTCCTGATCTTAAAGCTATTTAATAAAATAAAAATAATAGAATGTTTAGAGGGTTAAATATTATATTTGGTTAACTCTCAAACAAGCTTTAATCACGTATAATTGACTTCATTAACAGATAAACTATTTCACAAGTAAATTAAGTAAAACTACTGCTGAATAAAACCTTATCATTTCTCTGAAATCATACTCTTTTTTAACAAATTTAATTCACATGGGCTACATAGTTATTTTTATGCAAAAAAAAAAAACCTTCTAAAAATTTTTTTCAGTCTTTTTGTATATATCTTATACATTTGCAATTTAGGTGTAATGAATATCTGTTAGGGGAAGGAAGAAAAAAAAGAAACTTTTCCTCCAAATTACTAGTGCTGTTTTTGCAGCCAATCAAAGAATGCACAATTTTGAATCTGGAGAATTCTTTGACCTGCTGCCAATTTTAATCTGAAGAATTGTTAAATAGACTATAATACACCTCGTACCATGAATGGCACTATGTATTGAATTTAAAGTCAGTAGGAAGTTACATCTCCAGTTTTTCAATTGAGATTCATGCTGAAAATTCTGTTGGGATGATCCTGATTAACTTTACTCCATTTCTCAGCAATTCAAAACTTATGTCAGTCAAAAATGTTGAAAGGTTTTTTTTTTATTTTTTTTTTTTATTGTTGTTGTGTTTTTATGTCAAGTTGGAACAGACTGTGTGAGGATCAAGAGCCCCTCCCTTTCAAAATCTGTTTGGTTGGAACCATAACCATACTCAAAAACTTTCAAAGGTTTCTGCCACTTGAATGGAAAGTTAAAAATCATGCATGAAGAGACAAGAGCTTACTTGTCCAAGCCATTTGCAGGCCGTAAATAATAACGCTCCAAGGTATGTGCTTGAAATGTGTTCTGGATGGCAACAGGTATATCATTTGTCACATACTGCAACAAGGAAATATTGAAATTTAAAATTAAAGAAATACACACAAATATGGAACAAACAAAAGATGAGTATGTTTATATGTAAAACTCCTTAAGACTTAATATAAAATATGGCCATGTTAAAATAGTTATATGGATAATACTAGTTAATAGAATATTTTGAGTAACATCTATGCAGATAATCAGTTTTGTAATCAAGGGATGTGTTCTGAGATTAGTAAGAAATTGCAGTTAACTTTAGTTATATAAATGTCCCTTTTTCAAACAACATGAAGGCTATTTTGGGACAGACCTCGTAATCTGAACCGCAATCAGAAAACGAGGACGACACCTGAGCTACTATCTCCTCTCTAAACTTCCTTTTCACACCAGTGAGACAACATTTTACCCACTATATCAGATTTACTGTAAGAAATTGTAGTATACAGCATTTTTCTTCCAACAAAGTTTCAGAAGATATTTAGAGAAAATTTCTTTCTTTATAGTTACCTTTTTGTCAATAATTTTTATAAGACAGAGTAAGATTGAAATTGAGTAGGTGCAATACCCTTTCAATAAGATGTTTTTAACAAAATATGCCATTTATAAAAACAAAAAGTTAAAAACTGACTAGTACTGTGACTTCCTCAACAGCTAGTTTTGAGGAGTCTAGGAAGTCCTAATTAACGATGACCATAATGGAGCATCCAAAACAGTTAAACTAAATCACTCACAGATAGGAAAATTTGACAAAGGAATTACCTGAGGGATAGAAAAATGATGAAAACTTTGGTTGTAAGATAAAGAAAGGAATAGAAATTAAGAGACCCCACAGCAAAGATATGTTTAAAGCAGCTAA
>BGPR01001263.1:138639-219893 GCA_013235015.1 Araneus ventricosus | reverse complement strand
AAAAATGATGAAAACTTTGGTTGTAAGATAAAGAAAGGAATAGAAATTAAGAGACCCCACAGCAAAGATATGTTTAAAGCAGCTAATTGCAGAGTGTGGATGACCAACAAACCAAACAGACACTACAGTGCAACCAACAAATGGATGATTGCTGATGGACTCGTGTAGGTTGTGCCAATGGCATTTCATATCATATGTGGCAATGCAGTGCTGGCGAGTTGGGGGGTCACCCCCTACTTTTTTAGGGAAAAAATTAAATTTTATTTTAACTGCCTAAAACTAGGAATTACAAAAAAGCAATAGTGTTCTGGAAAACTAGCTAATTTTTAAAATTTTTTTGTCTACCCCATATACTCCTGGGTCTTTTAGATGTCTATAAATTTTTTGCCCCCTCACTTTTTCTACCCAATCACCGCCACTGTGATAATGGGATCCACTATTTTTTAAACTAGAAAATCATCCATCATACCATGACAGGTGATTTTCAAATTGCATCTTCATTCAAGAGATTTACTGTCAAATTTGATGTGTTTAAATAGATATATATGCGAAAGAAATATTTAACATTGATTGAACACAAATAAAATAAACATATGTTTTATGACAGGAAATATTTTTTTTTATTTACATATTTCTTTATTCAAAAAACCTCTTGGTAAGCAACATTTCGTGTGAAGTATTTTTCATTGTTTAACAATTTTCCTTGTGCTTCAGATGTCATTGTGTAAATTTTAATGTTGCCAAAAAATATTATCAAATTATATCATCACGATTGCAATAAATAATCAGATGCATCGTGGCGTCCAAACTATATCAAGCGCATGATATACCACTGATGTAATCTACTACTTTCTATTAAAAAAAACGGAAATTAATTTGAGATATATGATTAATATAATTTAAAATTTCTCGAGAACTATTGATCATAGCGAGATAAATTTTATATCAATTCGTAGCAAATTTTATTTCACTATTTGAGAGCTATTAAATTTGAAATTAGAATGACAATTACTCTTTTAAATTTAAAATTACTAAAATTTAGGTTCCCTTACAATGAAATAATGCTGTTTAACGTCTTGCAGTGCTATGGCATGACTTTTACAGATTGGTGACATCACAGCGTTACCAAGAGACAGATCTGGGCTATTATATTAGTAATTAAAGAAAATCCAGAGAACCTTTGATTCATTAATGGCTGAAAACGGAAAGATCCATGCGACTACCAATATTGACTACATTATATTAGAAAGTCATGAAAGTTCACAGCTCAGTGTCACATCTAAACTCATGGCCAAGCTTTTCATTAGCTGGTTTTTAACCTTGGCATCAGTAACTTCGCAATGGCATGATGTACGGAAGGGCAACTCGCAGTTTTCAAATCATTACTCTAAAACCAAATGTGTGGTAGTTCTTCATATGGTTTGAAGCTTCATCTAGTGATTATCTCAATAAAAACTATTTTTAACTTTAAAATGTAAGAATTATAAAATGGCATCAAAAACTTGCAGTAGTAACAAAATAACTGAAATCAATAAAAGAAAAAACAAGAGAATTTAGAAAAAATAAAGCATATGTTTATAAAATTTAATTGGAATAAAGTAGAAAAAAAACAAAAAGAGTTCTAACTTCATTTTCATGGAGTAGAGAAAAAATCCCTGGGTGAAGAAGATTCAGCTGATGTTGAATTCGATGAATGGCTAAACTATTTACAGTTGCACAGTCCCCATTTAAAATTAAATGACAAGTTGATGTAGGAAACCTATAAAATGAATTATTTAAGAATAAAAGGTGAAGTAAATACCATAATAATCATCACCCCCCCCCTTTTCAAAAATCCTACAAATTTATAAAAACTGATAAATATTCCATCGAGAATAAAGTGGGATACATTTCTCAAATTAAGTTATAGGATTGAACAAATTTTAATCAATGACACTCAACTTGACAAAATATTTTCATCATATTCATATTTTATCATCATTGCTTAAAAACTTTAATTTAAGCAATAAAAACATTTTTAATAATCACAGATTTTTTAAAAAGCGAACTTTTAGAGTGAAATGTAACAAAAATTTACAAAAACGCTTGACACATTAAAACAAAATTATATCGATAAAATTTCAAATAAATTATGTTGGGATACTTTAAACATTTTTTATCTACAGCAATGGTGTGTAAACTATTTTCATTTCCGACCTCCTCACTTTGTGTAAAATTTTTTCGCAAGCCACGACCGTGTTTTTTGAAGAAAAGCCTTATATTTTTTGTCAAATAAATTTCTTTGAATTTAGCGACCCACAAAAATTTTCTCACGACCCCCGGTTTGCACACCCACTGGTCTAGAGAATGTACTAGAATCTAATGAAAATTTTCAAAAATAATTTTTTTATACGTTTTTAATGTGAATAATACAAAATTTTCCTAATATTTGCACAACTGTCAACACAATAACAGGATATAAAATTCAAAATTATGATGCAATTATTCTAGTACATACTCTAGATAATGACATATAAAATCTGCATACCAAGTTTGAAAAGTGTATCACAAAAAGTGCTTGAGAAATCATGTCACATGTAAAGGAATTTTATGAAATTTTGGGTTTTGAGAAAAACACGGTTAAAGTACAAAAACCCATTTTTTAAAATATAAATTTATGCAATAATTTACTTAAAATTCACCACATTTATACTTTACACCCTCTTTCTTCCTGGGTGAATTTTACTCTTTATAGCCTATTTTTTTTTCAAGCAACTTTGTTACAGGTAAGTGAGTGCCAACTGTCAGAGCCCGTTGGACTCTGTAAATGCATTGGTTGAAATTTATTAGAGAAAACATCAAAAAAAGTTGCCAATAGAGAGCTTGGCATTGCATCTAAGTTATTTGTGTTGCTTCTTATGGCCATCCCATAATAGTTTTGAAGTTTATCAATAAAAATGTCTGTCAGCTTTCTCTGCCTTCCCAGATCTTTATGTTTATTTTTTAATTTTCTGAATCTAGAACCAACTCTCTTCTGGGAACATTAAAAAATAATTATCAAGACATAAATAATTGTAATAAACAAAAAAATTAAAAAGAATATTAATTATATGGTTAAAAATACTGAAAATTGCTTCACTATCGTCGTATTTCCTTTTCAACTCTCGAGGTTTCCAAAAAAGGCTCTAGTTTTCTTTCTGGGTGTTGTAGAAATAAAATAAAAACAGTTTTGGAAACCAAAAAGTATAAATTTTCAGACAAAAGATTTAAAAAAAAAAAAAAAAATTGAATTTTCGCCAAAAACTTATTTCCAATGTAGGCGGAGCTCATATTCAAGTCAATTTAAGTAGGCCAAATGATATATCCCATAACTTTCACCATACTATGAATTTGAGCTGTTAATGACTATAGTAAAGGTGAGATATTGACAAGTTTTGACAGGACTGACCTTTGGACTTTGAGACCATGGGCACAAATATGAAGTGGGGCTTTAAGTAAATAAAAAAGTGAATAAGTAATTAAAATCTTTAATTATTTATACAAGAAAGGAACAATACAACATTTATTCTTATTTAAATAGTAATATCCAACTTTTAACACATTAATCTCTATATATAAATAAAAGAGCAATTTTCTTTGATATTGTATGTTCATTTTTTTTTTTTTTTGTTCTTTACGCTCGCCCAGCCCCATTTGCTGTAACGGCATCAAATTTTGCACAGTGGTGAATTAGCACAAAAGGGAGCTAATGTTGCAAATATTATTTTAAAATTCAAATTAGATTTTTAATTATTTAATTGTAAGGGGTAAATTTGGTCGTTTTTGCTGATTTTATTTTTTCCCCCCTATTATTAATTATTCGCATTCGGTGTTCTTGCATTTTTTATTTATTTCTCTTCTCATCATATATCAGTTTTTTTGCAAATGGCGAATGAAATGGCTTGCTTTTCGGCTTAGCGAGTTTACATGTTTTAATTTATAAACATCGGGGAAAAAAAGTTTTCTTGCAATTTTTTCTTTCTTTTTTTTTTGTCTTATGGTGTTTCATTTTCTTAATGTATATTTTTATTGACATTTTGTTTGTCCTAAGGATTTTTTAAACTTTATACTTTTAATCGGCAACATGAGAAAATTCTTTACATATACAGTTTATTGTTTAAAATAAATGGTCTTTTTCCAAACTATACTGTTATAAGATAACAAAAAGGCTAGATTTGAAAGAATATTTACACTTGTTGGGGGAAATTAATGACAATATTTATTGAAAAAAACTTTTGAAATGAAGCAAATTATTTATATGTAATGCTATAAAAGTATAATATCATTTATTGATGCAATAGCAAGAGGAAAATACACTACTATTATAGTTGAGGAAGCATAAAATCGACTAATTTGTGTAAATTGCAACAAATAAAGTTGGAGGATAAATACCATTAAAATGGAAAAACTAAATATGAAACATAAAATATAAAAATCTTTGTTAATAACAGTTTAGAATACTTTTTGGAAGGGAAGATGTATTTCAACTCAACAGAAATATTGTTTGCAGTAGTAATTAATTTTGAGTTGGGCAGCAACCACTATGAGTTTGTATGAGAGGCATATTTGTTCTGGAGAGACAGATCATAAGGCGACGGCTATACAGAAAAGTAAACCAATAACATTTTTTAAAACTTTATTATTACTATTATTGTTAACCATCTAATACCTCTGCATCCATTCTTGATATCTACAGGATTGTAAAACTTCAGGAGGAGTAAAGTGGACAACAAGTGAAGCTATTTTAGACAAATCAGATGAGCCAGCTTGATATTCTTCAAACTGTTTTTCATTTACAAATGGATCGATAAATTCTTCTGATGGGCATTCTACAACTATTTAAAAACTATTATTACATGAAATGCATTCACGAAGATTTTTAAAGCAGAAATAAAATATGAAATGGAAATTTTGTTTACCTAGGAAAAGAGGGCATATTTGTTCTGGAGAAACAACATCTTTTGAGAGAACCTGTAAAAACATTAGATTAACTTATCTGACCACATTAAAATAACAAGCAAAATTCTTCACTTCCCAAATCTTCTGAATTATGCAGAAAAGCACAGATTTAAAGCAAAAAATTAAAATATAATAGAAGATAAAATCATTTTTCAGTTCCAAAACTAGAGGAATCAAGTATGAAAATAAATGGATAAATTTAGAAATTTGTTTTTAGGATTATATAATATTTGTCAACACAGAATTAATTTAAAATGCACTACTTTATACAGTTTAGCTATAAAGACAATTAAAAGTAATAAAAATGCTAGAAACATAAATAATAGATGGTTATTATTTATGTCATGCATGCACAGAAGAAAAATAAATGTTCAGTCGCATTTGTAGGTTAATACACACTATGTGTTGGCTAAAAAAGTAAAATTATAAATTTAAAATTGATGAAATGCCAATTTCATTATTCATTTAAAATGTAAAATAAAGCCCTAAGACATCAGAGTTTTTTTCTCCTTCTTCTTAATTAAATATCAAGGTATAAAAAGCAGGCATGGCATTATTTATTCCAGATATGCTGATCAATATATGGGAAGAACCTGCCTTTACAATGCAAGATTTTGCACAAAGGATAATAATGTGGGATAATTTTAATGGTTTTATTAATTTAAATTTAGCAACATGAATTAATTGACTCTCATAAAAACAACCCAGTTTCATTTTATATTTCATTTATTCCAATAAAAAATCCAAAATGAAACATATGAGCTAAAAAATATGTGCTTTATTATACTGTAGTCTCTTCACCCTTTATTTACTTAATTTGTGGACATACAAAATAAATAACTAAAAATCACCATTGAACAAAGATATTAGAATGAACATAAAAACAGTTTATTTCATATAAAATTTTATTTTAAATTTCACCATTTCAATTTAGAGAACAGACAAACAACTTATTTGAACAAAATTTAAAAAATGTTATACTTACAATCTTACCAGAGGGCAAAACTACATCCTTTCCACTTTTTAATTCACCTAATAATGGACCACTATGAAGAAAATTATTAAAAACTTTATTTAAATAATAAAAATTTTGAAATTTATTTAAAGCATTTTTTATGTAAAATAGAATACACCAGTTACTGAGAATTAATTATGAGAGAAATTTAACAAAAAACCAAAAAAATATATTTGACCTTTCTATAGAATTTTAAAAAAGGTAATCATTCATCATATAATCAAAAAAGATTAGAGAAATACAAAATGTTTCTTGAAATGCCAATATGCAAATAACTCAATTAACAACGGCAAAAAAATTGCATGCCCAAATAAAATGAAACAGTTTGATTTTAGAAAATGTTAGAAATAGCAGGATTTCAAAATGAATATTACAGTTTTAATTGTTTGCTACATCTCTTAGATGAGGTACATAGTAATTATTCAATGTAAGACTGAAAGATAAAAAAATAACAGTTTTAGTTATACACATGCTCAAAAACTGCAACTCTCAAACAGAAAGCTTTGCATGCTTTGCAGTTTGCAAAGTGTGAATCTCTAATTACAGTTAAATATGCATTCCATATTAAGTTCGCTTTTGATCTCCCAAGTGATAATAACATCTGTAGATTATATCATCAGTTTGAAAGCACTGGATGTCTTGTGTTAAGGGATGATCAAAAGTGTCCGAAGGAAATGTTGAATGCAAGAGAGAAACATGCAGCCCTAAGAAATGAGAGGGATCTTTTTTTTTTTGAAGAACACTGTATGAAGCAGATGTTGCATCATTATTCCAGACATTCTGATCAATGTATGGAAAGAACTTGCCTTTCACCTTGAAGTGTGGCATGTGATAAATGGTGTTCACATCGAACACCAGCATGAACCAGCGAGAGTGGCCTCCCCTAAACTTTCTTGTATACTTCTCAAAAATTTGTCATTTCCCCTCCCCCCTGCATGGATAAAAAATTCGAACCTACTGTAACTCAGAATGCAATGACTATCAGAAGGTGTTTCACTGTAGATTATAGTGATCGTAAAATAATTAGGTGAAGAATCATATTTAAAGATATGCGTATGTATTAAAACTTAGCAATATTTATTTTCTATCACACTCGAGCAAGCTCTGCTAATGCGAGGGCATGCACGAGCATAAACAGGAGAAAATCACCTCATTCACTATCACTGAATAGCTTGAGCATGTGCAAAGATTGCTTCCAGTACGCAAGTAAAAATATCGAATATGTAATTTGAAAGCCTTTTTTTTTTAACCGATTGAAATAAAATTTGGGCACAGATCTATAATTAATGTTAGCAACCGTCATACCAGTTTTTATTTATCTAAGCAAAGGGTTTAGGAGATATAATTTTTACAAGTATGCGATTATACAGTCCAACAGCCCATCGCCCCTTCGACGGATTTGGTCCAAACTTTGATACGGACCTACATTCATGATGATAAAACTATGTACTAAATTTTATCCATCTAGCTATTAAAGTTTTTGAGTTATAGTATTCACATGACTGCAGACAGACTTCCCGTAGACGGATTTTGTCCAAAAGTTGATAGAAACCGACAAATTATGTGTAAAGATCACATACCAAATTTCATTCCTGTAGCTTTAACAGTTTTCAAGTTATCGTGTTCATGGACAGCCCGACACACAGACAGACATAATTCCAAAATTGTGTTTTTTGAACTCAGGGAGGTCTAAAACGTGGAGATTTGTCAAAATCTCGAGTTTGAATTTTTTGATGATTATAATCTTTTTTCTTTGTATACGAGAAAGTAAAAACTGTACGAGTTTATTTTTCATTTCAAGTATCATTTATCAATGGAAATCAAAGCTAATAATTATGGCATAGCTTTAAAACCCCAATATTCATTTTGAAAGTTCCAGCATAATATAAAACCTATGTTTAAAAAACTTGAAATATCTCCCTATATATAAGTTAAGGAATACATTTTGAAAATCTTTAAATCTAAACCAAATACTTAACAAAGTACTTACACAGGCACATTAAACTCTGCACACTTGTGAAGCAATAATTGACCAGGCCTGCTGTGACCCTAATTCAAGATAAAATAGTATTTAAAAAAGTTTTTAAAAACACTCCTATTCGTGTACTAAAAAGTAAAATTTTTTATTTTAGTCATATTCTGCATTTTAGTCTTTAATTTATAATTCATCATTATAAACATTATGAAATCTTGAAATTATTTTTTTTTCTCAAATTCACTTTCAGGTGACACCAGGCATGTAGAAACAAAATTAAATTATATTGAATGATAAACAGATAATTAATTTCTGAGTATTAAAGTAGAGCATTGTAATGAAGACTGCAGAAGTGTATAAAATTTCAAAACTCCAGCACATCAGGAAGAGAGTGGAAAAATATATTACAAAATTCTATATTTACAAAAATGAATAAAAAATGTTACAAATACATCTAAATAAAATACATATTGTTGGGAAATATGAAATTAATCATCATTTGGGATAGTGAAAAAATATATACCTTGCATACATAAGCAATTGCAAGATCAGGAGCAGATTTGTGACTAGATCGCCTCAAGCGTTTAGATTCTGGAAAAATGAAAAAGAGATTAAATAGAACTTGCAGGAAAATTTGCACATATTACATTCATTAAAAATTTGGGCTTCTTAATTTTTTTTCATCCACAACACTACTTCACAGTTAGCAAAATTCAGCTGCAACTCAGAAGTTGCAAAATACATAAGAAAACCAAGCACTAATGGATAATTTAAAGGAAATTGAGTTGAAAAAATTCATTAGGCTAATTTTACTAAAATCTTCTAAATCAAGATAATTTTCTTATAAATTTTAGCTTATAAATAAATATATGAATAAAAAATATGCAAGAAAAAGACACTGCGAGAATTTTCTGAACCCCAATATTTGGGATCGTGATCAACAGTTTAACACATTCATCGCTATGGGCGATTTAGAAGCAAGCTCCAAGAAAGACAAAAAGTAACCGTGCTCGCTCTAGACAATTTATAAATCAAAAAAGAAAGAGCAGAACGTATTCTGCAGACATTTGTTAACATATTTAACTTAATAAATTTGTTATGCAAGTCAAATTCTAGTGCACAGCAAAGATTTCTGAAGGATGAGATATCTCATTCATAGCGATGAATGTGTTAAGAAGTTATGCTTTAAACAAATACAGTGAAACTTCGATTAACAATCACTCATTTGACCGTAAATTTCTGTTATCCATCATCATCAAAAAGTAACATAGGTTTATAGTTTAACCATATATTTCTGCACATTACTATTCTTTTATTGAAATTCTTATTGATCGTTTTGTAAAATTAAATACAACATGTATGCATTGTTCACTTTTAAATTATTTTCATTCCAAGACAGCAGTGAAATCACATTAATGTACATATGTATTAAGAGATTTCTGTTATCCATCTATTTGGTAAACCATCACAGCCTTGGTCCTGACCATGAAGGTTAATCAAAGTTCTAAAATAAATATATGAATAAAAAATATATGAAAATATATGTACATATAAATAATAAATCTATGTATAAAATCTTGTTCATTTACCTGACTCAAATGATTATAAATAAATTTCTTTGTGCATTTTCATAACGCAAAATTTTAACCAAAAATGTTAAACTCGAGTATGGTTTCTGAACCCCAAGTGGGGTTGTTAGATGTATTTTTGAGGTTGAGGAAATACAACAGAATACTTCTGCCAGTTTTTTTAAAAATTAGTAAGCAAAATTGATGCAGAAATCTATCTTCATTTGAAACATCTCATTAAAATTTTACAGATAAACACATTCAATATTTTTTTCTGTGCATTCCTAATGAATACTTTGGTTTCCAACTTATTTATACATGCAAAAATTGTTCATCTATACTTATAAAAGGCAATGTTTGTGTGCATGTGTCTGAGATGTCCAGAAGAATCTATAGCACTTACAGCCATGAAATTTGGCACATAGGTAGTCGTAATGGTGACTGAATGCACCTCGAAGCCGGAATTTTAAAATTTAATCTAGAATTTTTTTTATTTAATGTTGTTTTGGGTCATTTTTGGCACGTTTACGGCCGTAGTATCTTTCCTAATGATTGTTGAAAAAAATCCATGCACTATCGGATAGAACAAACAATTTTCATTCTAATGAAGTTTGTTTTGAACGTCTAACATAATTTACTGAATTTTGAGAAATTTTAAAAAATAGTAAGTTTTGCCATCTAAATTTTATTTTTAAATGTGCTGTATCCAATGTTCTAATAACACTATTATTTTTCATTTTTTCAGCTTATAACTGCAATGGTTCTGTCGGATTTAAAACAAGAATGGTTAAAATATCTTCCCATTTTTTTTTTAAATGAATTTTTCCCTGGTCAGTTGAAAGATATTTTTCCTCTAACGAGTTTCCTCGCGTGGCACTTCTTCAGAACGTTGCTGGCAATTTTGATTGGCTAACGGTGTAGAGCACAGAATACGTCATAACCTTCAACTGAATGAATGACTTCGATTATTATTTTTGGATTAGATTTTATATTTTGCTTGTTGTTTAACAATCATTTTCACATTCCAATTTTGTAATATCGTTTTGGATTAACCTACTCTGTACTGTAGCGTGAAAAAAAATAAGCAGGAAAATCAATAATGTGTATCTTTTGTTTTGATTTTGTTTTCAAAACTTTGTCACGTCATTGTTGGCAGGTTTTTTTTTTTCATTTTGTTGAAGTCCTAATTCCACGGGCAATGCCATGCATTCGGCAGTGTCTTAAAGTGTTTAAGTCTTGCATATTTTACTTGCAGTATAATAATAATCTTCACGTTACAATTTTTTAATATTGTTTCGGATTAAGGTACTCTGTATTGTTTTTTTACAGTTGAAATGTCATTATTGCGAAGAGAAATAAACGGGAAAATCAATAATGAGTATCTTTTGTTTTGCTTTCAAAACTTTTTCATGTCATTGTGGGAATTTTTTTTTTTTCCTTCATTTTGTTGAATTCCTGATTAAACGGGCAACACCATGCGCGTACTGCTAGTAGATCATATTTATACATATGGGTCAAAATAGGTTCGTTGTACCTGAAATAGGGTTGTGAGTACAAAAAGTTTAAGCTCTGTTGTAAAGCATCAAGACTTCAATTAACACATTCACATACAGTGGAAAGTAAAGACAAAACAAAATAAAAATCTCAATGAAACAATTAGCCATTAACTTAAAGTGCAAAATTATCGTTAAAAAAGTAAGGCTATATGGAATTGAATGCATGATAATGTGGCTTATAAATTTGTATGTTATAGCATTCATATAATTTTGCATTACAATCAGGTGTGTAGTGGAGCCAGAATGCACCAGAATGCCGTTCCAGCACTGCTTTTTTCCGATAAATAAATGAGAAAAATATTGTAAAAACCTCATTAAAAACAGTGGGATTTTTGTCACCCAGGTTACAGCATTTCAGCACTGTTTGTTTTGCAACTACACCACTGATTACAATTATGCTATAAGAAGAAGAGAAGGCCAATTCAAAGTTGGATATGTTAAAGCATTATGCCTAAAAGTGTTATACAAGTAACAAAAATGTTTTATAAACACCTGTAACTTAGAAATTAGAGCTCTGCTGAAATAAGTGATAGTGCAATTTCAATTAAATGGCAAATCTAATGAATATTATTCATTATTAATTTTTAAAATTTATATTTTGTTGATTTTTTAACATTTATAATTTGTTTTAGCAGTACTAAATTCTCTAAATGCTAACTTTATTAACAAAATACTTTGAAGCACATCCTTTATTTTATTTCACAAGCACAAATTTCTTCATATCGGATACAGTTATGCTAAACATGCAAAATAGTTAATGATCCGCCAAAACAAAAATGTTTGTATCCTGCCAACTGCATACTGAGGAATAAATAGAAAATTCCGAAATTGCCCATCTTGAACAAATGAAACAAAAACTCCATAAAGCACAAAAATCAATGACATCGATATACAAGCATTCATACATAATATATACATAAACATTCTATAATCTGTCTTGTTCATTACGCTTTGCAATTAACAAATCCGCAGCTATGATTTTTGTACTTGAAGAACTGATTGCATCAAATTTATATGATTGAAAGAAGGAAATAAAATGATTTGGAACCATGTATGATAAGAACCAAAAACCATGCATTTGCATGGTTGTTATTTGAAGTTAAAGCCTGTTAAAAGGGAACTGTGAAAATACAAAACTCTGAAAAATAAGAAAGTAAAATTCCTGAAAAATAAATGAATAGAATTTTGGAAATTATTTAATAGATCTAATTAGATTTATACACCATACATTGGATAAAACTTCTAAAAAAAAATCACTGGAAAAATCTTGATAGTAGAAATCCTGACAGAAGTTACTTCCGGAAATGAGAAGGTAACTAACTGTGTGTGAAGTAACTAAATATGATACAATTACCTACAGCACCTCGGTTCATTTTTCAGCCAATGATCTTTTTTTAAAAGCAAAAAATTTTCTCAAAGGCGTAATATAAAAGGCCAACAACAAATGAAAATGAGCAATAAACTGATGTAAACTTATATGTCAGTAAATTTGTTTTCAGAAATCACAAATAACTATAATTTTATCTTTTTATTTCCAGGAAATAGCTGTAAACTAAATTAAAACAAATTATTCAGAAGTAATTTGTTGTTTCTTTTTCTGCTTTTTTTTCCGAGAAAATTATATTCATGTTTTATTTGTCACAACTCATTCAGCTTCAAGATGTTATATGCTTTGCACCTCCTACCAGTATTTTCTGTCCCAAACTACAAATTATTAATTATGATTCAGACTGGCATAAATGCAATTTTATCAGTCATATTTTACTTAGAAAAAAGAAGCAAAACCGAGACTTCCTTTTTACTATTGTAGTCTCTTCTTGGAAGGAAAAAAAATTTCAAACTCCATTTTTCATCCGAAAAAACTTAGTGTGCCACCAAAACTCACCAACCAAGTAACATTTCCTTAATTGATAATGAACTAAATGAAATTAAAATAGTTATTCAGAAAGTTTTATTAAAATGTCCGAAATCAAAATGATTTCTGAAATATTTTTGCTAACAAATTTTAAAAATCCGAAAGAAAGAGAAAAGAAACAGAACTCAAAGTTTAAGAAGCTTTGATTAAATTTGATAAAACAGCTAAAATTTCAAAATAAAATTTAAAAATATATTGACAAAAGATAAACTACTGTACAAGAGAGTACAGTATTCAAAATCTGTAATAAAACTTATTTTTAAAAACACAGTAATTAATACATAATTATAATTCACTTACTGTGCTTTGTAGATCGATCATCATCAGACTCAGATGAGCTCAAACTCTCTGAATTTGAAGAATATTCGGTGGTATCTGAAGAATTTACAATCTTGAAAATAGGGATCTTCTTAACCTCCATGCAATCATCACAAAAAGGATCATTATATCCTTTAGTAACTATTACAAAAAAATAAAATATTTTATCTCACTTATAAATGAAAAGCTTAAAATGAGTAAACATAAAAATATTTATAAAGTACATGTTATATCCAATATGCCAGATTGGAGTATCTATATCTATACTTATAAAAGGCAATGCTTGAGTGTGTGTGTCTGCGAAGTCCAGACGAATCTATCGCACTTACAGCTATGAAATTTGGCACACAGGTAGTCTTAATGGTGATTCAATGCACCTCGAAGCCGGAATTTTAAAATTTAATCTAAAGAATTTTTTATTTAATATTTTGTGTTGTTTTGGGTAGTTTCTTGTGCTTATTTTTCAATAAAATCGGTTTTCATAATCGTAGGAAGAAAAATAGATACACCATCGGAAAGAACAAACAATTTCCTTTTCTAATGAAGTTGGTTTTGAATTTCTAACATAATTTACTTGAGACATTTTTGAAAAATAGTCACTTTTATGTTAATTTCTTATAATTCTTGCATCCGACATTCTAATAACACTATCAATTTAAATTTTTTTCAGCTTATAACTGGAACGTTTCTGTCGGATTCAAAACTAGAACCGTTAAAATACCTTTTTCCGTTTTTTTTAAAATTAATTTTTCCCTGATCAGTTCAAACAGTTTTTTAGGTAGCGATCGTCTCAGCATGACATTTACTGGAGCAGCATTCTCCGATACCAGAATGCATTGTTGCGATTTCATTGGCTGGCGGTGAAGAACGCAGGGGACGTCATAACTTTTACTTTAACTGAATGACTAAATATTTATTTCTGGCAGTGCCTTAACATGTTTCTTTGTCTTCCATATTTTGTTTGCTGTCTACTAATGATTTTCATGTTGCAATTTTTTAATATTGTTTTGGATGAACGTACTCAGTAGGTCAAAAAGTTTTTGCACTTCATATTATGCTTAGAGAATATAGCTATCTGAGGGCTTCTATTAACCTTTAGGCTATAGGGACTTAAACCAGAAGAACGGTAAAAATCAATGTGTATCTTTTTTTAATTTGTTTTCAAAACTTTTTCGTGTCATTGTGGGTGTTTGTATTTGTCTTTTTTTTTTTTTTATTTTGTTGAAGTCCTGATTCCACGGGCAACGATGTGCGCATATTGCTAGTAGTATATAAAGATGACTGTTTGTGTACTTGTCTTTTATATTAATCTCCAGCATTTGTTCAATCTTGATGAAACATACTCAATTTCACCCATCTAGCTCATTTGTTAAGTTTTCATGTTAAGACAGACCAACGTAATTCCAAAAAATGCGTTTTACAGGCTCGGTGATGTCTACAATGTGAAGGTTTATGAAAATCTCAAGGTCAAAAAGTTTTCGCACATCATATTATGCTTAGAGAATATAGCTATCGGAGGGCTTCTATTAACCTTCAGGCTGCGGGGACTTAAACCAGAAGAACTGCGTTGAATGCGGGGAGAGAAATCCTCCCTGGTGTCTGGTACAGCAGTTTTACTGACCCACATTCAAAGGTAAAAAATGTTCTGGTACAACAGTTGTACTACCTGTAAGGAAAAGGTTAATATGCACAGTTTATTAGGTTCCCTCTGCTTTCATTTTAAAGTATAATTCTTTCATGCTGGAGACTGTACTAAATATTGATTTCAACTGATGTCCTAATTTCAGGATGTCCACAACAGGTCGTTTTTAAGCATGCAGATACTAGAACATTATTCTAACATTTATAGGAACGTAAAAATCAAATCTGTCAGAAATGTGTGTTTAACATTACTTTTTCCTATTTCCATTCATCAATTTATCTACGCATGATCATATAAACAAATATAACATTTTTTTCCAGAAATGTTGCACTTATTTATATGATGACATGACTGGCATAGATACATGTAAAATTTTATAATGAAAAAAATATTTCAATAAGAAAAAGAATGATATTTATGTATAAAGGAACTGTACACATATTTAAATGTAAAAAATGTTACAACATTTAAAAGTATTAATACTTTTATAATATATAGCTACATTCAATAAGAATGGAATTAATTAAAATATTTTCACTACAATAATTTAAGCAGAAAATTTTTAACTTTTTCTTTGCTTAAAAATTCTAACAATTTTCTTACCAATTTTCATGTCTTTTAAACCAACAAATGATTCTGCTTGTTTATATAGAAGCTCCTATGCAAAAAGGAAATTTATGCACATTAAAAAATATATATATATATTGCTCAATAAACTTAAAAGAAAAATAATAATTTTAAAAAATTCAAAACTAGAACAATTTTTAGGCTATGAATGTGCCAACATGAATTTTGAATATATGAATAGATTGATGTTAAAAGGGGACTTCTGACATCTAGCAGGGAACTGCTATAATGATGTTAAAAGGGCTTTTCAGCAAAGAAGCTGCCTTCTAACACCACATGGAAACTTTGATGATGTACCAAAACGTGGCTGTGAATGGTAGAAGCCCCGTTTTTACACCAAAGATGCATTCACTTTCATCAAATTAAAAATGAAAATAAAATTGTAATTTCTGCCAAGAATGCAGAAGTCCCCTTTTAACATCAATAAATTCATATGCTACCATATTGTCTGTAACTGTTTGCTAAATATAAATAACTACAAGAAAGTAAAATCCATGATCAAATGGTGACAAAGAAATTTTAGATATTAGAGACATTTTGATATACAGAAATTTGAGACTGAATTATTTATCTTTTGATCCATACCAAAATACAGCGGAATGTGGTTAGTTTCAACGATTTTACTTCAAATTCATCAATACCATGAATCTGGACCTTTAAATTTTCTATTTAACATAATGTTAAAATATCACCAATGAGTGGTATAATACTAGTAGGAGTGACCTCCCAGCACCAAGGCTCTCTTTAAACCGGCTTAATCCGCCCTTGTGCATATGACTTAAATCCCAAAATAATAGCTGGGAAGTTGACAGATAAATCTGCAAAACATACACTGAAAACTTTTATCTCTGTCCAGCTTGCCAATATTCCATATCTGTCAAACACATCATTAAAGAATGTTCTTTACACTTTATGCATCAATAGATTCATTGTTTCTAGATGCCTGCTATAACTTGGATAAGCGTTCTTCACAAGGTTCCTCACTCCTATTTTATTAAGTTTTTAATTAGTATTAACTTTTACTTACATATATTATTTGATCTGACAAGTTTCTGCTGTTGGCACCATTTGTCTGATTCTTGATTTTATACTTTTTTATGACCTCATGAGTTAATCTGATTTTTAAATAAATTTTCTGTTCACTTTTAACTTTGTATTTGATTCTTGAACCATTAAATCTCACTGATTGGCCCCAACAATATCATGTTTGTACATGATATAAATAACAATAAAGATCAATGAATTGTGTACTAAAAAGCTTACTAAATCTGGAGGACCATGGATTGTTACTTCTGAAACACCCATACCTTGAGTGGTCAGTGACAAACCTGGAATAATCAAAAAGCAAAAAATAGTATAACCAAAATATAAACTTAAATATTAATTAATTACTCACACAAGGTTATAAATTAGTTACATTAATACTGCAAAAAATATAAGCTTAAAATAAAAATCAGGTACTTTTCCATTAGCTCGACAACAGCCATTGCCAAGAAATATCCATTTCCTGTTACAACAGCAGTCACCAAATTGTGACTAAGTATAATAGTCTTATGCAGTGAAGTTCAGAAGAAAGTCATACATTTTCTTTCCTTGATATGCATATATAACATAATTTGCAGTGATGTTCAGTGTCAAGATAGTTTGAAGAAAATGCAGCCATACAAATAAAGTAACTTGGTTTATTGCAGGATCAGACATTTCACTTGATGAGATACAATATTAAATTAACATCTTAGATGCGATTTTAAAGAATTCAGTCCCTGACTACTTATTAGCAGATGCAGTATGCCCACCACCTGCAAAGCATAAAGGCAAAAAGAGAGCTTTGGCAACTCATTGATTTGTTGTGTTTTATTAACTCAGAAAGGGGAGCTCCGAGTCCCCCCCCTCATTATGATGTGAATGCATACTGCGCCTCAATGCTAAATAGTTACGGTGATTAGTTATTAGATTTCTAGAGCTGTGGAGAAGAACCAAACACTTGTGTGACTCAGAAGTTAAAGTGAAAGTGATTTTATCTTTGATTTTAACTAGTGAAAAAAATAATTATTTTAAAAATACAAAAATATCTAATTATTACATACATACATATATATATATATGACTAAGCAGTCCAAGGAAAAATAATCTTTAGACTACTCCTTAATAAGGATAATAATAGTTTATTAAACCTACATAGTCAACTCAAACAATAAATTAATCAAAAAAGAAATATTAAAAATAATATCAAGTAAATATAATTCTGCAATTACAACAAAACATAGTTAAAATAGAAGCTAAAATCATAACCTCTCATAACACAAAAATGGAGAGAATACGAGAGAGTCTAAGAATGTATCTAAGAGATGTTACTGCTAGCTAGTGATACATGGGCACCAATGCTCACATTCATAACACTAGTTAAATAAGTCAGCTTAAATAAATACTGATTCTGCAATGTGAGAAACACTTCTTTATTAATTTACAGACATCAGAATCAGGTTATGTGAGAATTTAACAAAAAATTTTGATTATGATTGGGATTCCTATCATTCTTAAGGTTGATGTATTTCATGAATTTACCAAGTATTTTGGGTGTTGCCATGCTACAAGAAAAGAACCAGATTATGCACAAACTAGTGTTTTTGTAAGTGACATAAATCCATTTTTTTCAAGTTTTGAACTATTTAAGGGTTTGGATATGCATCAACTAAAAAATATTAGAAAACAATAATGTATTTATGTCATTTTTTGAAACTAAAAACCTGTTAACCCTCTGCATATGGCATTCCAGTTCAGAAATATGGGGCATTTTTAATGCGATTACATGATTTAACTGAATTACAGGGCATTAAGAACAAATGACAATGAAATAGACTTGTAGTGTCATTTAGAGGCAAAATGAAATGTAAAATAATGACTATTACAATATTTTTAGCCTACACAGAGAAAAAGCAGGATTCGTATTGAAAAAAATATGGAAAATAAAGTTATGTATGCTATTTTCGCATGACAAGTATTAGGAAATGGATTTCGTATCCTATGGAAATTGTGGGAGCCGTACACAAGGGTTAAAGAAATAAGCATCTTTTTTTTATTGCAAGTGGGCTTACACCATTTTCAATTATAATGAATTATGAAAAGTATGAACAGTAACAAACTAATGTTTTAAGTTTATTTTCAGAAGACATTTTAAATGAAAAAAAAAATTATTAAAGAGCTACAAACTACTTCATTCAGATAGCTACTAATAATAAATTTCAGGTAAGTGCACACTGAAGTCTTAACAATAAATACAGCTAGAAAGCTTTTCCATTTTTTGATTATTGGATTTAGAAAAAAAGTTGTAATGTTACTTTACAGTTAAATTTTTTTATTAATTTATGACAAAATACGACATTATTCACTGTGTTACAATAAATATTAAACATATACGTCTCACCAAAATTTTCAATGGAGAACTATACCATTTCCCCCTCCTCCTTAAAAAGGGCATATATACATAAAATAGCCATACCTAATAAACCACCAAAATTTTCCCATGATTTATGTGTGATAAAAATATCATCCAATTTTGAAAGTTTCATTCTGCGGAAGAAAAATTAAATTAGTACATCATGCAAATTTACATAAATGGAACAAAGTATTACAAATATGGAATTTATATATACTTGTGTTCTTGGGCCAGTCTTTGAGTTCCTTCACCACAATTAAAAAGGTACCTAAAATTAAAATAAACAATTCTTTTCATTTTACATCAACCTATATTGTTACCAAACTGTAATCATAATATAAACAGACAATGTATGCTTCAGAGACGTGACAATAGAGGAGGTGACAAGGGGTTACAGCCAATGACAACTATAAGTCACTTCACCCAAGCATGAGTAAAGATGTGTGGTAAATCATTAACCAGCAGCGTAGCCAAAAGGGGATGGTCTGCCCCTGGTGGCACTTTGAAAGGGGCAGAAAAATAAGGTATGCAGGAAAACAATTTTATGATTAAAAAGAGCAGCAGCACAAGCTCAGTCATTATATACATACAAAAATAATTAATTGGTTCATATCTTTTCATCTTTTGTCAGTAAATTGTCGATATATACTAGAAAAATTAGCGGATGACACACGATTTCACAACCCATTTATAGAGATTGAGGACGTCAAACAATGAATTACTTTACTAATAAAATGATTTTTGCCCCTGGAGTTTATTTTTTTTATTTTGAAAAATACGAATAAACACTTGCAACTACATAACTTGTGAAGGAAGGATGGCGTGTTGTAAGTTAGCCGTTGGTGGCAAAAGTTGCAGCTATATGCCACTGATCATTACACCTAGTTATGTAGCCCTGAATATAACTTTCATGAATTAAAAATAATTTACATATTTGAAAATAATGTAGTTTTAAATGCCACTAACCAATATCATGCATAATAAAATTCTATGTTTAAAGCAAAAGTTAACTTCATGGACTTTTTTTATAGCCTTCTGCATTGCAGAAACATATAGTGTATCATTCATTGGTGATAAGGTCGCTTGCAGCTCTCTACACACTGACTTGTGATTTCCAGTATGTAGCAACTAGTTGAAAGTACAGTGCAATACACCCATAGCTCATCCATAGAATTTAATCAGTTTGTGTTACACATAAAAATGTGAAGCAAAATGACTTCCTTATTTAAAATAATTATAATTTATCGAATTAATAAATTTACTTACCGAGCATGATCTGTGAACATATACAAGGCTCTTGAGGAGGACTTCGAACCGTTACCTAAAACACTCAAATATATTTCACTCGGAGGAAATCGAGATTTTTTGGAATGTGTTTTGCTTTTCTGCTCCATTTCTTTAAATGTTTTGCAGTTGGCCTTATTTTTAGGCATGTTTTTTGTCCAAAATGTATAAAAGGAATATGATAAGAATTCAGGGATACCGCACTTTGAATAAGGTTTCGAAAGTAATTTAAACTTTGAATATAATGGTATATATCTAAAATTAATCATTTAGGAATATACATTCCCAGAATTTTTTAATAAAACAATAAAAGAAAATTGCATCATGCAGCTATTTGAAAAAGAAAACACACATGCGTGTTTGAATGAATCGAAAAGGAATAGAGTTGAGCTGCATTCAAAACAAACAGCACGCATTACTTCGACTATTAGAGGTAAAGCCGATTAGGAAAGATAGGACTTCTTGACGAATCCCGACATATTATCTGAGAAGCCTTTCTTCGGGACAGAGCTTTAATGCATTCACCAAAAATTCTTCATGCCTATCGTTACTGCCTATTTTAACATAAAAATTTATTGAAGTAAGTAACTCAGTACTGAATCAACTACAATTTCATTTGCTTTTCAATACAGAATATTACGTTGCTAATAACTTTCAACGGAAAACTCGAAACCAAACTCTGCTATCGGTCCATTCGGCTCAAACTATGAACGAATTTTCTACTTTGTTTGTTTACATAAGTGCTGGGACTACGTACATAATTCCGGTGTAACGGGTCTATTCTGGTACCCCCGGTTGGGTTGGGAGACGTCACTTTTTCCGACTGTTAACGACAAGTGCGATTCTCGTACCTGTTTTTCCAACCGGTTTGGATCTCGTCGGTCGAAAAAAGGACTCCGATTTCTCGCCAGCTCTGTACATGGCGTAAACGCGATTCGTTAGCGAGAAGTGTTGTTTCGATATCAGAACTTATCAAATTTTAGTTTAAAATGGAGGTTGCCAAGACGTTAATTGTGTTTTGAAAGGGTTTATCGGGATAAATGTAATCCATTTGACCAATCTGAAGAAGAATTTATCAATTACTTTAGATTTTTTTAAAAGTAGTTAAATCTTTTATCGAATTTAAATAATTTAATCTAATAATTTAATACGACAATCTAAAGTAATTAAACCTTTAAAAGTAGTTAAATCTTTTACTACTCCATCATAGGCGGCTCGTCCGGGGGGGCAACTGCCCCCTCACTTGCAAAAGTAAAGGGGCCTTGCCCCCTCACTTTTCAAAGTTCAAAATTAACGATCCCTCGAAAAATGAATCCCAAGCTGAAGCTTTGTTAAATAATATCGAAAGTTTCCAATTCATTTTTTGTCTACTTCTGATCCAAAGAGTTTTGGAAGCTACAGATACGCTTTCAAAAGCTTTGCAATCAAAATCGCTAATTTTTTTAAAAGTTAAAGAACTGGTTAATGCAACAAAAGAATGTTTGCATGAATTCCGAAGTGAAGATTTTTTTGAAAAGTTGTGGAATAAGTTTAAAAAATATCAATTTGTGTACAACCCCTCATCTTTTAGCTTCTCTTCGACAGGAGCTAAAATTTTGCTCGTTGTAATGCCGATATCTTTCTGAATACTAATGATATTGAACTGAATGTTTTTATATAAGTTGCCCTATATATCTGGCTTTAAAGTTGTGAAAGAAAAATTACACTATGTTTCGCGCATGCGCAGTAAAACACTATTTACTAAAATTGCTCATAATTCCTGTAATATTCAACAATTCTTTTCCAAAGTTTTACACAAATGCTTCTCTAACATATTGTCATCTTTTCTGTAAGTTTCGCACAATATAACAGAAAACTCTGCATGTTATAAGCAAAAAACAGGTGGAAAAATTTGAGATTTTTTAAGAAAACCTTTATATCTTCCCAAATATTTGCGCTGAGTTTACAAAAATTCCTGTAAATATTATGCACATTAAACATTACCATTTCTAAAAGTTTCATCTTGTTATCAGTATTCTGTGAAGCGGGGTGGGCCAAAAACGTTTTTATCTTCATCAGTTTGTAGACGGCCCCCTAATTGCCCTCAAGACCGAATCTTCAATGTAAAATGTGAGTTATTGTCTATTCTTTACATGTCCGAAGTTTAAATGCAGTCGGTTAAACCATTCCGGAGAAATTCTAAAAAATGTGAAAATCTGCAAGTGTCCGGATACTTTTGGGCATATAGTGTATATTGTATAACATAATATCAAATAAATAAATTTATAACTGACCTGCTTTCTCTGTGTTTGGGAGTACGCCGTTTTGTGACGACATCATTGATCGATTCACGAGTTTAAAGAAAGAAGAATTGACTTAATAGGTAAGCGTTTTATGTTTTTCTCATGTTATTATTTCATGAGAATTGAAATGGAACTTTGAATTGGAAGGAGGGACTCTACGGTGGCCATCCGTTCCGATTTTTGAGGTCGTGTCCCGAATTTTTTAGAGAAGGTCATTTAATCAATAATGACGTTAAAATCCAATAATATAGTCCATTTTACAAAATAAATTCAGCTTTAGGTGCGCCCCACCCACACACTCGCATCTCTTTTGAACCCCCCACTTTTTTGGTGCACCAGCCGCCTATGCACTCCATCAAGATAGTCAATAATGATATTTGATAATTAGCTAAGATAAATTACATTTAAAGATTTAATTACTTAATATTTTCTTATTAAATTAAATTAGGGTAACATTTTTTTAACATTGAGAGTGGAATGACGTTCCTCATTCCGTATATATCATTACAATTTTTTTTATTTGGGTCTTAATTAAAAGAAATTTGTCAAATACATATTTACAAAATAATTGCAAAATCTGACAATAAAAGAATTTTTCTTGTTCCTTGATAAAGATGTAATTTTTTTTAATGTTGTAAAAACTTGCTGAATTTAATAACTTTTTTCGCGTTTTATTTTCTTATGTAATTGGAAAAATAAACAAATGGTTTGTAATATTAATTTATAAGATTTATTCATGTTAAAATAATTGGCATGGAAAAAAGTTTATTACTTTTCCTCTCTCTAGAAAACTGGTAAAATTACATCAATATATTGAAAAAAGACTGCATTTTATGTTCTATAACTGTATAATATTATTATAAATGTTTATTTTGTAAAAGATAAATGGTTTAACCCCCCCCCCCCTCCTTAACAATGGACTTATGAAAGCAAGAAAGATGCATTATAATGCATCTTATAAGAACAGAAGTTAAATCTTCCCGTCTCTTACCATTGGTGTCTTTTGAAAAGATGCGATCAACTTTCCCACTTAAAATTTGTGGATATATTTCAAAATAATCCAACATAATTCCGAATTGAGAAACAGATGTACGCTTCGACATAGTTCCTTTGGCGATTCAAAACTCGAACTGAATCTGAAACCATGACTATCGCTTGATTTGTTGCGCGCGCAGCAGAAATACGTCACTTCCTAGCGTAAAGCGTGATGTTCGCAACGACCGAGGTACGAGAATGAGACCCCTTCTTTCGGTCGAGAAAAAGCCATTAACGTCCCGCGGTCGAAAGGCGAAACGCTCCCAACCCAACCGGGATACGAGAATAGACCCGTAAATGTCTTAAGTATCCTTTACCATCTTAAATAGACTGAAATAATAAAAAATATCCCAAATGGGTAGTGTCGTCTAATTAGGAGATTAAACAAAATCATAATTTTAACTAAATCATTTTAATTTTAAGAATTATACAAAATTAATAATTAAGAATGAAATAAAAAAAAAACTTTTAAATCTGCATCCACCATTAAAGTTAGAATGTATTCATAAAAGAATAGAAAGAAAAGAAGAATATCGTGTTCGTCAGAACAATTTCGGCGATGTTGTTGATTCCAGATTAAACTGTTACTATAACGAACCGACAGCGCTATAAAAGCGCGAGATCATTTAATTTTATATGTTGTATCTTATAAATCTAGCATATTATTTTTTTACTGTAAAGAAAATATCGTCTAAGATGTGAGAACATGAGTTTGTGTTTTACTCTTTAGAGCGAGATTTCAAACTTACGAGGTCCATACCAAAATAGCCCTCGTCTAACCTCAGAAAACGGGACATTAATAAAACTAAAATAACATTATTCTAAATAACACAAGGTGACTAGAAGTCAGTTTTTCGTAACAATACATAACGTTTAGATAATTTATATTAACGCCCAGTCTTGAAACAACATGAAGGTTATTTTGGGACGGACCTCGTAATTTTGAACCGCGGTTGGATGACGAGAACAACACCAGATATATCATCCCCCCTCTACAAACTTCTGCACTACTCCAGTGAAAGGACTTTCGACTCCCTATATATGATTTAACGTGCAACAGGCCCAATACATGACGGATCTTCAGTGGAATCGGGTTTCTAACCTGGTACCCTCCGAGGCCGACACCTTGCCACTAGGTCACCGCAGCCTTCATCATAGCGATAAAGTTAAGTTTAAGCATTTGAATACTTAGCTTCTTTTTTCACTATTAGAGAGAACTTCCAAGAATCATTCCTTAATAAACACTCACCAAATTTCAAGCTCCAGGGAATTATGATTAGGAGGTTTCGTGATGAGTCAGTTGCATTTCACATTTTTAAATGGAACAACTGGTGGGAGTAATAACTTCAGCATTGACGAATGGACCGTGGAACAAAACTTAATCTTATGAGCTTGATTTTTATTCACATTTGGATGACCTGGTAGGGACTTTGTTTCAGTATTTTGAAAAAGACTCTATAAAAAGAAATTGGTAACATAGATCTGTGATCTCACCCAAAATTTAACTTTGACACAAAAACAAAAACTATGCAAGATTCAGTTGAGCATTAGCTCGGTTGAAACATGATCGTGAAAACAATGAAAAGTGTTTGTACTGGATGAATTCCATAATCGAATTAGTATTTTAAAGAAGTTTTGTTTATAAATCAATAAAAAAATCATTAACTACAATAAAAAGGTAATATGTGAAGCTAAAAAAAGATGAAAAATTCTTATGCATCAAATCTCTGCTAATATTAAAAGCGAATGTGTGAAGCAGACGGTTAGACCTAGAACTACCAAATTTAGCACGAAGATGGGAATGTGATTTTTTCGAAATTTTAGTTAATTAAAAGTTGAGCAAAATTTGTGAACTTTTTAAAGATAACTTACGAAAATATTATATTGCATAAACTTAAATTTTACACCATCTTACCAATCCGGTAAGACGGATAATTTTCACAAGGTGCGCAATAGCGACAAATTATCTCGCGTCCGAGAAGATGTCGTGTTATTGCATGGCCCCGACACATGTAGAAAAGGGCCCGTGTCGACAAGCTAATCAAAGACCGTGATGGCTCAAGACCGATGGACATTGCTTCTCGTGTACGAACAAAGGACATGATATGAGAAGTTGTCCTAGAAAGGATTGGGCCTTCTGTATCAAGTGTAAAAGGAAACACTATGTTTCAATTTGTAAAAATTCCAACCCTGACCTTATTTCTTTGACAACAGCAAATCAGGTAAACTTTTTTTGCATCAAATGTCACTCATTCACAAACCGCAAAGGTGTTTATTATGGTTCCCAGAGGAATTACTAGCTTAACACGCTGTATTCTTGATGGTGGTTCTCAGTCTAGTTTTGTTTCTACTTGTCTAGTAGATGTTAAAATGAAAGATCTGAAAATGTTAAAATAGTGTGTTGTCATCAAGAACACACAAGTGTACAAAATTTCACAGCTGTGACACATCAGGAAGAGAGCGAACAAAATTCCATCAAGTATGTAACAAAACAAGTTATATAAAAGTGTGTAAAAGTTAACTCTTCTTTCATTATTGTTACAAAACTGTATTGTCGCTCCCCTGCCATGTTAGTCTTATGCTTGAAAAGAGAGATTTACAAGTATTTGCATAGGATGGAAGCCAATGATCCTCAACCATTTGGCAACAAAATGAAGGTTCTAGAAAATGCAAGTTATCTCTCTATCTCTATTAGGAATGGATATATGGAGATTCTTCTGGAATATTCCATGTGACATCACCTCCTATCAGAAAACTATGAATATCGGAAGAGTCCAAGCGAGGTAATAATCTCCTTGGAAACTTATTCACAGTGCAACTTGATCAGCAGTTAGATGCTGAGGGCTATTATTAGTGTTTTTTCTGTTATTATTAGTGATTTGCTGTCTGCTTGTGTTGCAAATTTGTACAAGTGCTGTTCTCTGGAATATTCGTGGAATAAAATTTTGTTCTCAATTATCCTTTTTGTTGGACTGCTTTCACCTTGCACCCACTAGACCATTTTCATAACAATATGATAACTATATTTTAATGTTTAATGGCAGTTCAATATAGTAAATCCATTGATTATTAACTTTCATTATATGTGACTTTGTAGTACCTCAATATAAAGTGATGATACGAGGTTCATCCAGAAAATTAATCCCTGTAAGGATCCTTAGGCAAGTTCCAACCCCCCTCCCGCTTCTAAAGCCAGATATTTTTTTTTATTGGTTTTAATTTAATCTCTATATAAGCAATTGCTAAGTAAAAAATATTACGACAAAGTGAAATGACAAAATATGTAATTGTGAGTCACCTTCAAGAGAATAAGTTCAGTATCTTGCACACACAAAAAAATAAATTTAAAAAGTAATTTTGCACAAAATGGTAAAAAAATAAGAGAGCATTTTTAAATCAATCTAATACAAAGTAAGGGCTATTGATTTGTGAGTCAGTCAGTCATCTGAAAAAAAAAAAAAAAACTTGTATGGAAGCACATTTGAAAGAAAGGGGCCAACGCCCCCTACAAATTATGTTCGGAAATTTAAACTACCTTTTGATTTTAATTTGAGTAAATTTGACTACATGGCCCTTGTAAATCAAAGAAAAGCACAAAAGGAAATTACCCTGAAAATACCTAAAAAAAAAAAAAAAATTGAAGCCTCAGGGGCTGCAATTTGGCTATTTCATAATAAGAAGAAAAAGATTTGAAAACCTGTTCAGAAAGCAAGTTTCCCATGTGGCAACAGATAGCAGTCATGTGCTATGAAAGACTGGTACACATATTTGAGATGCTTAGGACTTGGCTATTGTATGTGACAGTTGACACTTCTAATCATTTTAATTACTGGAGTTGTAGTGGCACAAAATATTGCCTCGTATTTTTTTCTCGCACGAACTGTGAGGGTAGGTCTGTGATGAAATTTCTTAATTTTGGCCGGGTTTTATAAGCAAGAAGTTTGATGAAATATGCAAACATTTTTGCATAAAGTGTACACAGTGAAGGATGTAGTGCATGGTCAACTCTTATCAAGGATGACCATTGGAAGCTGGTGAGGCAGCTTGTTATGGATAATTGTCTCATGGCAACTGCAGAGTTTAACAACCATTTTCTGAAGATATCCCTATACTTGTTAACTGAAATTATCGCAAAGCACTGTTGTTACAGAAATTGTGTGTCAGGTGATCCTGACACTCGAACATCCTCTGGTTGTACACTGGTTTCTATCACAAGCAGCATATTGCTAAACAGAGGTGGATTTTGACAATATGAGGCTACAGATGCAAAACTGTTTTGAGGAACCTCCCACAACCCAATGTCATAAATTCACAGTTGGCTTAGCACTGCGATATTTGTCGAATATATTTTGAGGTTCCCAGGGTCTTGAGGTGAGCATCTGTGCAAAAAGAAAACATGTCACCATTTCTATGATGCAGGAATTAGGGATTGCAATCCGGCACCAATTTCAATCCGGTCGGATCCGGCCGGATTCCCATCGATCCGACCGGATTGGACCCATGAAAACTATTTTACCTTTTCATTCCAAAATCAACTGTATAAAAGATGATAAAGTGAGTGTATTACAAAGTTTATAAAAAAGCGTTAATTTCTTATGAAAACAACTTTTTTTACACTGTTATAATTAATCAACATTTACGTATGTATCAACAATAAAAATTTAGTACAGTGTAACTAGTTAAATTGTAATTGTTATATTAGTTTAGTAATAATTAGATAATGACGGGCGGTTAAGTTCAGTCTCACTTACTAGATTTCACAAATGGCATCAATGATAACTTGTAATGTAACTTATATTATGTAAGTAACTTATATTAAATCTAACTAAATCAAGCTTATGAACTGAGATCACAATAATTAGGGATTTTAGACACGCCAAGCAGTCTCATTCTTATAATTATGACAGTCATCATGAATCTGTTTAACCAATGGCACAATTATACAATAACGAGTTTAAAACTTCTTCGTATTTTTTAATATACTTACTTTAAATTATTATTTTAAGTAAAACAATTAAAAAAACTCACTTTCGTTCTGAAAAAATTATCGTAGGAAACAAATAATGTTAATTGTGTCATCTAATTGTGCGACTTCTTACAGAACTACAAATATAACCAGCGGCCTAGAAAGCCCTTTCTGCTGCTACACTTATTTGTGTTATTGTCAACAAATACTCATGAATAGAAGTATTTTCCTCTAACTCCTTCACTTTCACATGCAGTCATTTCCTTTCTTAATGTTCTCTTATAATCTTTCTCTTTTTTTTGGTATTTATGCTCTAGGTTTTCATATCTTGCTGGATTTGCATTTGTAATTTGTGGTGATCCTGAATTCCTTCCGATGACGTCACTCTTGAAACTATTTATTTAGTTGCGCAATACACGAGCGATGTACGAGGCAGCAGACAAGATGTTCATGCGCCAGATAACTGAATTTCATCTGTTTTGTGTTCTATTAATATCTAACTAGCACTTTCTTAATGTTTAATAAATGTTGTTAATTTTTATACCTAAAGTTGTTGCTCTATTTACATGAATATTTGGATGCAATCCTTTTACATAACCAAGCATCCATATTGGTGACCCTACAAGTGAATGAACCTCGTTTCCTGTGCTGCCGTACAATTTAAAATGGATCCATCGGAAATTTATTCAAATGGCGGTCAGCGTATTGTGCAAGATTAATTACATTTTCAAGTTATCCTTAACAAGCCTAATTGACAAGACTGGACAATATTAATTGACTTTCGAGAAGGACTAATACGGCGTTCCTGTGGTCAGTGAGTTTATTTTTTATCAATTGCACTATTGGTGTATGTATTCGGTATTTTGAAGTTGAATTGTTGATTTTGATGCATGAAGTTAACTGTCTGGATAATTTTCATCATAACTTATGTTAGATAATTTGGTTTTACATTTTCGTATTGGTTACTTTGAGTTTCAATATAATATTTCATTTGTAATTAGCTATTTCAAGGCAATTGCTGAAGTTATTTTTTGTATTGTGATTTTGATTGCTTGGCTCAAACATGTCTGGAAATAATCAGGATTCCGTCAGTGACGACGCCACAATTGCTCGTGTTGGCGTCAAGCTACCGCCTTTTTGGAAAGCAAATCCGGCGTTGTGGTTTGTACAGCTTGAGGCGCAATTTGCCTTGGCCGGAATTACTGTTGATGATACAAAATTTAATTATGTTATTTCTGCAGTCGATTCTGAAATTTTGAATTCTGTCAGTGATATAATTTTGAGACCTCCCGATATTGATAAATATACAATATTGAAAAAGTGTTTGATTGAATTGCATTCAGAGAGTGAAGCTTCAAAAATTCGTACACTCTTGCAAGAATTAGAACTTGGCGACCAGGAGCCATCACAGTTGTTAACACGCATGAGAGCTTTGGCTGGTGATACTGTTGGGGAACCATTATTAAAATCTCTCTGGATGGGTAGACTTCCAAATAGCACCCAAACAATATTAGCTGCTTTGAGTGAGGATCTGGCTGGTCTGGCAACTGTTACAGACAAAATTAGTGATTTGACTGATCATTCCAATATTAATGCAGTTCGCGTTACACCTTCAACTTCTGATGCTAGGGTAACCCAACTTGAACAACAAGTCACTCAATTGACTACATTAGTTAGCGAGCTTTCTTCAACCATACGCCAAACACGTTCTCGAAGTAGAGATAGACAATTTAACTACGGACGTAGTCGCTCCCGAGACCTCTTTCGGAAATATAAAGAACCCTCGAGTGGTATTTGTTTCTATCATACTAATTTTGGTAGAAACGCAAAGAAATGCAATTCTCCTTGTTCCTTCAATTCTCCGGAAAACTAAATCGGCGATCGTCCACTGGCCTTGGCAACGATCGCCAAGTTAATCGAATATGTTGGCCGATAGGATTAGTAAACTGAGATTTTTGGTGGATACCGGAGCAGACGTATCAGTTTTGCCAAAATATTATGCTCCCAAAGCTGATTCCTCAAATGAGTTACTCCTCTTGGCTGCTAATGGCACCAAAATATCGACTTTTGGTCGAAAGCGCCTGAGTCTAGACTTGAATTTGCGTCGAACCTTTACTTGGCCTTTCATAATAGCGAATGTTAACCAACCAATCATTGGTGTCGATTTTTTGAAACACTTTAACCTTTTGGTGGACGTTAAGAGTGGCTGTTTGATTGATGGAATAACTAAATTAACCACTCAAGGCAAATACACACAAACACTGATTCGCTAACTTCTGGTATATCTATTTTGCTTGGTGATTCAGAATTCTATGGGATTTTATCGCAGTTCCCGGAACTAACCAATCCATCTCAACCAACGAGAAACAACAAGCCAACTAAAGTCCATCACTTTATCGAAACAACTGGTCAACCAGTATTTTCGAGGCCTCGTCGCTTATCTCCCGAGTTGCTTAAGACAGCGCGTCAGGAATTTGAATTTTTAATGTCTCAGGGTATAGTGCGTCCTTCTAGCAGCCCATGGGCAAGTCCTCTACACATGGTAAAAAAGTCTAATGGCGAATGGAGACCGTGTGGCGACTACCGTCGTTTGAATGCAATTACCATTCCTGATAGGTACCCAGTACCTCATATCCAAGATTGCACTGAAATTTTCTTCAATAAAACTATTTTTTCCACCCTAGATTTGATGAGAGCTTATCACCAGATTCCTGTTAATCCGGCTAACATACCAAAAACAGCTATTACAACTCCATTTGGTCTTTTCGAATATGTTTTTATGCCCTTTGGCTTGCGTAACGCCGGTCAAACTTTTCAACGCTATATACATCAAGTTTTGTCTAACTTAGATTTCTGCGTTCCATATTTTGACGATGTACTAATTGCATCGAATAACTCTGAGGAGCACAAACAGCATTTGAAGCAAGTATTTGAGCGATTGTCTCAACATGGTTTAAAACTCAACCCTTTGAAATGTGTTCTTGGAAAACCGTCTCAGTAAAGTTTTTAGGATGTCTGATCACATCCGAAGGTGTCAAACCTTTACCAGAGAAAGTTCAGGCTATTTCTCAGTTTCCTAAACCTCAAAATATTGCTGAACTTAAGCGCTTCTTGGCTATGCTTAATTTTTACCGTCGTTTTCTGCCTAATGCCGCAGATACACAAGCTAGTTTACATGAATTTTTAAAAAATTCAAAAAAGAACGATAAGCGACCCGTTTCCTGGACAGACGTCACTCTCGCAGCTTTCGAAAAATGCAAAGCTGACATTATTAATGCAGCTACTCTGACTTTTCACGCACCTAATCAGCAATTATCTATCATGGTCGATGCTTCTGATTTGGCTATAGGAGCCGTCCTTCACACTACTACATCCCTTGGTCATAAGCCACTTGCATTCTATTCGCGAAAACTTTCACCTTCAGAACGTAAATATAGTACGTATGATAGGGAACTTCTGGCGATATATGCAACCCTAAAACATTTCCGACACTTATTGGAAGGTCAAAATTTCATAATATTCACAGACCACCGACCTCTAACGTTTGCTTTTACCAAAAAATCTGATTCTTCTTCTCCAAGACAAATAAGATACCTTGACTTCATTTCTCAGTTCAGCACGGATATAAGGCACATAATGGGTTCAAAAAACGTTGTCGCCGACACTTTATCCCGTATTAGCGACGTGCATTTACCAAAAGTAGACTTTTCTGCCATGGCGAATGCACAGGCTTCTGATGAAGAACTTCAAGCTCTTTTATCAAAGAATGAACTGCCACTTCTTTTGAAACCTCTCTCTACTGACCCCACTACATCGAAACTCTACTGTGATATCAGGAATGACATAGTCAGACCTTACGTACCAGCGAGTTTCAGAAAGACAGTCTTCCAATCTTTGCACAACCTCTCTCATCCAGGTATCCGTGCCACTAAACGTCTGATTGGGCAGAGATTCGTATGGCCATCTATGCAAAAAGACATTACCAACTGGACTCGTTCATGTCTGGATTGCCAAAGATCCAAGGTAATCAGACACACCAGCAGTCCTCTTCAGTCTTTCCACCTACCTTCAGCGAGATTCGATCATGTTCACTTGGATCTTGTAGGACCTCTTCCGCCTTCAGACAACTGTGAATACCTACTCACCTGTATAGACCGTTTCACACGATGGCCTGAGGCAGTCCCCATCTCCGACATTTCCGCCGAAACCGTTGCGCGTGCATTCATTAGTCAGTGGATCTCACGCTTCGGCTTACCTTCAATCATCACAACGGATCAGGGACGACAATTCGAAAGTAACTTGTTTTCCTTGCTAAGCAAACTTTTGCGCGTCCAAAAGATCAGGACGACCCCTTACCACCCATCCAGCAATGGAATTGTCGAGCGTTTTCATCGATCTTTAAAGCAGCCTCAGATGTCACGCATCCACGAAATGGACCGAATCAATTCCAGTGGTTTTGCTCGGACTCAGAACGGCATTAAAGGAGGATCTACAGTGCACATCAGCCGAACTAGTTTATGGTTCAACCCTGAAACTACCAGCGGAATTTTTTGAAACCCCTTCACTTAACGTCGAACCTCATCAGTTCTTAAAAAATTTACGAAACGTGATGGATCAACTTAAACCTGTTTCAACTGCATCTCATGACAGACAAAAAATGTTCGTGCATCCAGCTTTAGGGACTTGTACACGTGTTCGTGCGCCACGACACAGTTAAAAAACCACTACAAGCACCGTATGATGGTCCTTACTGCGTGCTCAGACGAACTGATAAAACGTTCACAATCGAGAAGAACGGCAAAGAGTCTACAATCAACATTGATCGTGCATTCTTCGAGAACTCCCATCAGTCATCTGCACCAACCACAGCATCACCACCTGTGACAGCTCCATCTTCAATGCAGTCAGTACCTGAACCTTCTCCATCGAGTTCGGCCTCACCACCAAATTCCTCTCCACCACCTTATGTGACGAGATCTGCCGTCGGGTACACTTTAACCCTCGTTACCTCTAACTCCAGTGCCTGCTGCACTACTAGAGGGGGGAGTACTGTGGCGATCCTGAATTCCTTCCGATGACATCACTCTTGAAACTATTTATTTAGTTGCGCAATACACGAGGCAGCAGACGAGTTGTTCATGCGCCAGATAACTGAATTTCATCTGTTTTGTGTTCTATTAATATCTAACTAGCACTTTCTTAATGTTTAATAAATGTTGTTAATTTTTATACCTAAAGTTGTTGCTCTATTTTCATGAATATTTGGATGCAATCCTTTTACATAACCAAGCATCCATAAATTCTTTCTGTAATGTCAAATCACTTTTCAATGACGATGAATCTCAGTTATTTTCTACTATATTATCTACGTTTTCTTTAAAGCTATCATCTTGAACAACTCTAAGATATTTTTCATTTCTAGTCTTACAGCTTTTTTCGGCATAGTAAATATATCATCAGTTCGTATTGTATCATCATCATCTTTTTTTTTATTCTGTAAGTATATTAATATTCCTGTTTTCATTTTGAATTGGTTTCAAAAGTGACATGTTTGTTTTAGAACTTTTAGACTAGTACTTGCAATGCAACACAAAATAGGTGCATACTTACAATTTAAAACGTTATTTCAGTCGCTATGTAAGAAGAAAGTCGTATTATAAAGAAAAATCAGAAATATAGATCGTTACTCCATTCATTTCTAAGTCTAATTATCTACTTAAATCATTCTCGTACTCGTAAATGCAACATAAACATAATTCATCAATCAATTGAACAATAAGAATGTCTATATGTGAAGCGGGTGAGTCAGCGTCGAACGACTCGTACACACCACGCATTTAATTACCTACTCTTTCAACAAAGTGAGTATTTTTTCAAAAAATAGGCTTCATGTATTTTTTTTAATTTACCGGATCCGGTGATCGGATCCAGCAAACTGGTGCCGGATCCGGTAGACGTCTAATGATGCCGGATCCGGTTTTACAGATTGCAATCCCTAGCAGGAATACAAAAATCAGTATTACCTTGATTCCAGTTGCTAATACATTGAAAAGTAGCTCAATGATTGCTGTATCTGTGCAAATAAATATTTTTATATAAACATGTTTTCTTCTGTATATGGTCTAAAGGAAATTTACTTTTTGGATGCGCCATGAACATCCCGAATTAGCTGGCACAATTCTCTTTTTCACTCTTTGTTTCAATACTGACTCATCCCTCGTCAATCCTTAAGATATATGAGACTCTCATTGTGAAGTTTAAAAAAATCTTAAATTTATTCTTAAAGCACTAATTACATCATTTCACTTTATATTCATTTATAACAAAAGCAGATAATACTCAAAGCACAATTTTAATTAACAGTTTACAAAGCTCCTTCATTATCTCCTAAAATGTCATGCTGCTTCGTCATCAGGACAACTCGTAATTCATCCATGGCTTTATCTGATAATGCCATAATCTGGAAAGAGAAAGCACTTTTAGAATAGCTGAGGAATCATAAAAAAATTTCATAAAGTTTATAAATGAATTCTATATATAATGCAAAATGCCATTCGTTTATTTATCAAGCCATGCTGAATCTGCAAAAGGTGTAAGGCTTGAAATGAAATGATGCGAGAAGAAGATTTAGATGTGCTTGCAAAATAATACTCCCACCACCCAACTTTAGTTGTCTGAACTGTCGTCTTTTCTTATTCTAAATTATAAGTCCAATTAAAAATTAAAGAAATTAATTATTTGCAAATGTGTTATTAACAATTTATTTTCAAATAAAATTATTGACAATTAATTTTAAAATGTATGGAAAAATACAAAATTAAGCTCATCTGCCTTAGGTTGCATGTTAAGCATAAAAATTAAATATAATGGTGGTGCATTGAGTCTTTGACAAGTCTAAATCACAAAATATTGCTGAGGAGTATTGACTGCTTCGTTTCACACTGTCTATTGTCATATGGTGGAAATGGAAACAGTTATTTCCATGGGTTTTCTTTGCTTCATTTCTTTCTTTTTCACTTTTCGAACTTGTCAATAAACTTGCTCGAGAAATGAGAAAACAAAATCGAATACGGCATCCTAATTTGCCTTTTTAAATTAGGAAAACGTGTCAGTTTCACATACATACATTAAGAGATGCATGGTCAACTATCTAAACCAAGTTTTTCAAATTGGATTTTGTCCTTTTCTTAATTTGGACAAAAACACCAAATCGGACAACTGAAGTTGGAAGAGGAAACATTAAACACACACTCAAAAGTTATCACATCTGCAGAAAGATATCTGCCCATAAGTCCTCCTTTCATTTTCTACAAAATTTCGAAGGGCTGTCTGTAAATACAATGTTTATTTTTAAATGCTTGAAGCAAAAAACCTCTTTCATTTCTATATATTGACTCATGAATTAAAATGAATAATTTGCAACAAAATATATTTTTGATTCAAAAGTAAAGAAAATATTGTGTCTTTAGAGAACAAAAAATGTCTGAATTTAGATTCAAACAAAAAGTAACCATGCTCACTCTAGACAATTTATAATTAAAAAAGAAAGAGGTGAACATATTCTGTGGACTTCTATTAACATGAAATAAATTATTAATAAATTATATAATAAATTTATTCTGCAAGTCAGATGCTAGTGTGCTGCAAAGATTCCTGAAGGATGAGATATCTCATCCAAAGCAATGAATGTGTTAATTTTGTTTTCCTTTAAAATTAATTTTAATATGTTATAAATATTAGTATTTAAATTAGAATAAATGTTGTATATGTTCCTTTGTTGTATTCAAAATTAACGATTCTATTTTTATTTATTCACTTTATTATTTACTTACAGCCTCGCTCCTCATTTGTGCCTGGGGCCATGAACCCCCCCCCTCTAAAAAATGCCAGACCTTCTCAGCGACTAAGTATGACATAATGTAAGGAGCAAAAACAAAACACCATAAACAAAGCCAAGAACAGTATAATGCAACCAAACATAAAACATTTGAGGAAATCCCAATAAGTATTATTTATAAGGAAGGGAAAATACTGATTTCAAGTATTATGCCTAAAAACATAGAAGAATTAAGATATAAAATCAAAATTTTGAAGTGAAAGAAATATTTAAAAAAAATCGCAAGAAATGAATAATAAAAATAATGACAAAATTATAACCATGAACTTAATTGAAATTGATTACGAACTGATTCATCTTGTTTATGTGAGATAATTTTTAAGAAACATGCACAACACAGATTTTAGAACTATATTATCAAAACTTAGTCTTTTCTTTCACTTCAAATCCACCTTATTAAAATATGCTGTGATGTTGATTGGTTCTCTTTACCAAGAAAGTTAAAAAAAATACAAATCTTTATTCCTGACCAAACAAATAACTTAATAGTAGTGTCCTTAAAGTCAGTCAACCAGGTGTATTCCTGGGGCTCTGCACCAAGCTAACTTATGTATATATTTTTTCTTTTAAATTAATATTAATGTGCTATATTACTATTTAGATAAGAATAAATGTTACAAATGCTTCTTTTTTTTAAATTGAAAGCATAAGATTTATTTATTCACTTTTTTATTTACTGGGGGTTTCATTCCATGTTTGTGCCAGGGGTCTCAAAATCCAAAAGTTAACACTTTATCTTAAGGTCCACTGCAATAACAATTACACTTGCCTACAACATGAAAATAATTCTAATCAATATAATAAGAAATATACAAAGAGAATAATAATTCTCTTTATTATTCTCTTTGTGTGACTGATATCTAAATTTTGAAACCTTGATTGTGTCATAGCATCAGAGGCTGAGGGAGGGCAGAGATTAATCCTTAAGAGTAAAAGTCCAGCTTAACTTCCACTAGCTTCAACAGTGTCTATGTGTTCAATTCCGTTGTCATTTACTTCTCACCCGAGAATTTCTGCTTTCTCTATATAGGTGGGTAAAGCTCTCATTATGTCAGGGGGAAACATGTTCACCAGTAAAACAATACAAGTCCTATTGTAAACTAGTTTGTTATATCTGTTCAGCTGACATGAGTCATTTTTGTAGGTGTTCTCTATCTATCTGATACATGCTAAACTAATCCACTACATCTGACTCTGAACATCACTATCGAATATGATCTGAATATGCAAAACACTAGATATAAAAAATCAAATAAACAAAAAACTTAATTAAATAAGTAAAATTTTCAGATTTCTTAAAATATAAAACAGTAAATATGGTGACAACAAAACAGTAAAACTGAATAACATGACATGAAAATGATGTGGGTAAAATTTGAAAAAATTATATCATTCATAAAGTTTCATTCCACAAAAACAATACTGCATTCAAAACTTACTTGATTTGTTGCATTAAAAATTAAATCTTCAGACATATCTGTTTTGCTTTTAGCAACTTTTACATAATGATTTTGTAAATCTCGTATTTCTTCCTTTGCTTTATTACACATTATTTTGGCATTCTTCGATAACACTTCTCTGGTATCTCTAGATAACCTGCAAAGAAAGTAAGAAAAGTCATTGACTAAAATGATAATAATAATACTTGAAAGGTTTAGGACAATATAGAAAGGAAAAGAAGAGCCATTAGAAAGACAAGCAAGGATTTTCTATATGATTTAAATGAACCAATTGATTATTAGTGCAAAATTACGAATGTGAAAAAAAATCACCACTTAACACATTGTTGACTGGTCACAAGTTAACTGGTGTTTTCATGCCCAAACGTTGTTGACCAGTTATGAGTTAACTTGTGATTTTAAGCCCAAATGTTGGTGACTGATCACAAGTTGATTTGTTTTACTTCCACATTCAATTATGAAATAATAGCCAGTGACATGAGCTAGCTGCTGTGTAAAATTGCTGGTCAACAATGTGTTAACTGATATTTGATAAAGTCTTTTCTAAAAAATAAATATTTAGATATCACATAGATGAATAAATATGTGTTTAATTTTTTATGATCTTTTCTATACACATGTGAATGTTTAAATGGATCTGCTAAGAAATATATAAGACAGTCTCCTTAAAAATGTACAATTTTTAAATTTTATACTAAGCAGAATTCGTTATAGTTAGTCTTATTTACTCTCGAATTTAATATAGTTGCATTGGTATATGGGTCATTTTCCAAAAGTTTGGGAAAACAGCAATTTAAAAAATTTAAAAGTTATCAAAAGTTCAATTTTTTTAGGCTAGAGGCTTTAAGATAGTTCCTTTATTAGGATACAAGTTATATTTGAGCTTAAAGTTTCTTACAACCAGAGATATTTAGCTTGAAAAGTGAATATTTGAGCTTTAGTATCATGAGTGTTACTGGATAACATGACTACATTTCTGAAATCACAAAACTGTTTATTTTCCCAAAAATTGTAAATTTTACTAGTAAATATGTCCTTGTTACAAAAAGAAAAAAGGGATTTTATTAATTTTTAATAAAAATTCTAAATATTCAGTATCATGAGTGTTACTTTATAAATATTTCCACTTTCAATTGTTATTATAAATTATTTGTGAAAATCACTTCTGGAGATTATAGTTAGTGATAATGTTTTATTTATAAAAGTACTTTTAAAATTCTAGGGAAGTTACAATAGATTTCAAATTATTTCATTGAATTTTAAAGTTTTTTCACTAGGTAACACTCATGACAAGATGGTGGGTAAGAAAATATAGCACACACTATGCTTTTTCAAATATATTAATTGAGTAAGGGAAATGGTAAAATACTCTGTTCCCTTTGATTACAATATCAGGATTAGGCAAAACACTAATTATTTGATGTAAATCTACATATGAAATGTCTTCCTCCAGAAATCGAAACAGCTGGCAGTTTTCATCTGTTGCTCTAAAATCAGCTACCTTTAGCTCCCTCATCTTCAGCATCATATTAGTGACAAACCCCAACATATCGATAATTATTTTTGCTTCAGTTATCTCCAAAAACATTCATAAGTACATAAGCACCAGGTCGAACTTAAAGCTTATTTGTAGCATCACAGCTACTAGATCCTGGATTGTTACTGAAATCAACAGAAGATGTTGAAGTGTCATCAGATTCACTGCTGTAGATTTTTTTCTTAGATCTCTTTTGCTTGCTCTCTTTTGATTTAGTTTCTTTCTGAACAACATTTGTCAATGGTGTGAAACATGTGCAAAATTTATTTTTTTACAGAAACATCACGGCCCAGTGGCAGAATACTTTTCAATAGTCTGCAACGGAGGTTGGGTCTCTTAAAAATAGTCTGCAGAATAGTGGGCAACTATAAATATTTTGCTTTCTTTTTTTGAAATATTTATATCAACTTACAACTATTAAAATACGACAAACATAAATTAAAAACCATATAATATCTTTATTATTTGTATAATTGTATGAATTAATAATCAAAAACATATGAAGATTAATCTTTTCTTTGGGCAGATAATTAACAATAATGAAGTATCAAGTTGTTTCAGAAGTAATATTAAGCATACTATGCAAATACCTACGCAGAAAATTATTATTTGGGTACTTTTCCATTTTAAACACAGCACTTGGTGTCTTTCTATTTTGTTGATTTTTTCAAAACAATACATCACTAGCCAGGGTGGCCATCATTTTTGCTGTTTCAATTTCCCTGACATTTCCAGGTTTTATAAAAAATTTCCCTGACTTTTTTCGGAGGTAGCCCATCAACCATAGAAAAAAATCACTTGCACATTGGCCATACTAAGTATTCATTCAAGTCAGTATGGTTTGAATGAAAAAGCAAAATGTTTAAAAAAAGAACATTTATTTAAAACTTTTAAATAATAAACCATAAAATAACTAATACATCTTTACAATGAACAATTCTACTGTACCGAATTTTCCAGGTTTTTCTGATTAAAAATATAAACTTAAAAAATCTTTAGGACGATTAAAATCTCAATAAAAATATACGTTGCAAAATAAAACATAAAAAGGCAGAGAAGAAAAATGTGAGAAAACGATTTTTGACTGATGTTTATAAATTAAAACACAGAAGCATAATATTCTGTCACTCGAATGGAATCGAATAGTTTGCAAAAGGAAAAAAGCAACTTTTTATTCCAACCAACTTCCTTCAATACAGCTCAAAATGGACAATATATAAAGAGAAATAAATAAAATAAAACATCAAAGACAAAAAAAAAAATTAAATTCGTGAAAATGGGGGAAAAACCTGAATTTACTATTTAAAATTAAATAAATAAAAATCTAATTTGAATTTTTTTAAAAAAATTACTGTGGGCGTCAGCTCACCTCTTGTGCTAATCTGTCACTTTGCTAAATTTGATCTCATGTGTCAAAGATCTGGGCGCGCGTAAAGAACGAGAGGAAAAAAAAAAAAAAACATGCATACATAATACTAAAAAAAATTGTTCTCTTATATGTATGGGTAATGGCTGTCCCATACTTTGAAGATCTCATAATTTATCAAAATGATCAGTAATCATAATGTTTCCCAACACTCAGAGAAAAAAATATACACATAATAAACAAACAAAAAAAATTGCTGAAAGAAAATATTAGCACTAATATCAAGTACTTCATAATTCAATGAAAAGATCTCCAGAAATGGAAAAACCAACTAATTCTGTTATAACTCCTATTTGATATTAAATCATCATAAAAGCAGGCAGTAGTGTGGATGCTAACTTGTACACAGATAAAGAGAAATTTACGATCTCGTAAGCTATCTGAATCTCTTGGACATATAGCCACATCCCGGTTCTTCTTCCACATCGGAGTGTGATAATACTATAGATTTACATCTCAAGAAATATCATCTAATTTAACTACCAAAAGGAACGCAATTCTGTTCATATAGTCCAGTCAATGAAGGTCCAAAATGGGGATGAAAAAACATTAACTCATATAGTTTTGAAAATTGGTACACATGTTCGAGAGGGGCTTATTATGAACATAATAAAAGTCCCCGTTCCTGGAGGGTGAGTTCGCGGCGCCATCTTGGATTTCATACCTCCTTTTTTAGTTTCCCCTGAATATCTCAAAAAATATTCAGTTTTCAAATTACAATTGATTAAACAAATTAAAGAGCATAAAATTCCCTACAAACTATACTTTTATGTTTCTTCCAGCTTTAATTGTTTCCCAGATAATGGGTCTCAAATTTGCTGCCATCTTTGATTTCATCTCCCTTTTTCTAGTTTCTCTTGAATATCTCAAAATGTATTCAATTTTCGAATTACATGTAATCAGCAAATTAGAGAGCGTAAAATTCCCTACAAACACATCTTCTATTTTTGTTTTAGCCTTAATAGTTTCCGAGATAATGGATTTAAAAATTTGCCATCAACTTTGATTTTATCCCCCTTTTTTTAGTTTTTAATATTTCGAAAACTATTTGATTTTCAAATTGCACTAAATACAACAAATTAATGATCGTAAAATTCCCAACCAATGCATGCTTTTATTTATTTTCTAGCTTTAATAGTTTCAGTGATATTTAAGAAAAACTGAAAGGGGGAGGGGATAAAATCCAAGATGGTTGCAAATTTTGAAATCCATTGCCTCGGAAACTATTAAAGCTAAAACAAAAATAAAAGCATGCGTTTGTAGGGAATTTTGCATTCTTTAATTTGCTGACTACATGTTATTTAAAAACTGAATAGATTTTGAGATATTCAAGAGAAACTAAAAAAGGGAGATGAAATCCAAGATGGCGACAACTTTTGAGATCCATTATCTGCGAAACTATTAAAGCTGGCAGAAAAATAAAAGTATATATTTGAAAGGAATTTCACGCTTTTTAATCTGTTGAATCAATTAAGGTTTGAAAATTGAATACTTTTCGAGTTATTCAGAAAAACTAAAAAAGGGGGAATGAAATCTGTAGTGTGTAATATAATTAAATAAGTAATTCCATGATCAGAAGGTAAACATCCATCTTTATTCGCCGCTCACTTCGTTCTTCTTCTCTACAAAACTGTTGCCAGACACTCTAAAGTCAATCCATATAAAAATAAATTTTCGATCTGTTGCCAGATACTACAAATCCAAGATGGTGGCAACCTTTGAGACCCATTATCTGGAAAACAATAAAAGCTGGAAGAAAAATATAAGCATGCATTTGTAGGGAATTTTACGCTCTTTAATTTGTTAAATCAATTGTAGTTTGAAAACTCAATAGTTTTCGAGATATTCTGGAAAAACTAAAAAAGGGGGATGAAATCCAAGATGGCACCGTGAGCTTATCCCCCAGGACCGGGGACTTTTAGTATGTTTATCAGACGCCCCTAACGAACATGTGTACCCATTTTCAAAACTATATGATTTAATGCTTTTTTTCAAACCCTTCGTTGACTGGACTAATAGCCGAAATTTCGGTCCCTCGGAAATTTAAATGTAAACACCTCGCCCCCTGGCACGAATGGCATTCGTTTTTGACTATCAGCAAATGACTGATTTTCATTGGTTGCCAACGGTGTTTCAATCTATTTATAAAAAAAGATTAGCGAATTGTCGCCTGCAATAAGAATTATCAAAATAAAAAAATTCCAGGTTAGAATAAATTTCCCTGACTTTTCCGGTCTCCCGAAATTCCCTGACTATTCCCGGTCGGGTGGCCACCCAGCTAGCTCACATAAATGAAATATTCTTCAATATGTTAGATGTAATTTAAAAATTTATGCCTCCTGTTTATTGATAAAAAAAAATTAAGCATGCCAAAAAATGTCTTCCTGGTATGTTTTTAATTTAAAATGCAATAAATAATTGCTTTTTTTACGAAACAAAAACTTTGAAACTTATTAGCACATTTATCCTGGTATGCATTTTAATGGTTTGTATGCAAACTGATAAATTGTTCAGCAATTATGCATATATAAGATTTCATAGTATCATTGTTTATTATTTAAAACAAGGAAGAACAGAGCTGTCTTCCTCTAAAATTCTTGATACAACTTTTGATTTTATGGAATTTTGCATTTGCACATATGTAGATACATTTTGAAAGTGTGTTTGATAATGAATTCCATATTTCTTAACTAATGCTTAGAACGTTTAAAATTGGGCAATTTTGGCTTGAACTCTGTTCCTCGTCTTTATCAATTTCAGAATTTCTTTTTTCACTCCCGTTTTTAAAAAATGATTGATTTGCAGCCGTAGAGATCGATCGGAACTTCGGAGGTTTATTTTCATGCTGGCGTAAATAATGCTGCTTTAAGTTTTTTCGTAATAATGTAGCATCGCAATCAATATAACGAATTTTATCTATATACGTAGCCATCTCAAAGTAAAAACGACGTGTTATTTCCAGAAGCCAAAGGCTCCGTGCCAGAAATGTATCAGAATGAAACGTGTAGAAAACATCGGCCTTGACCAATACCGATATGAGGCATTTAGCGTACTTCAAAGTCAAATCGCAGTCACTAGGTCTAGGGAAGCCCATTCAGCATAGGGAAGAAAGAGGGGGGGGGGGGGCGGGATTGGGCGAGGGCGAGAGGATTGCATGTTTTAGCAATTTAAGTTATATAATAATTGCTAAGTTCTTTAGAAAGTGTGATTAATAACTTCGACATTTTTCATGATGGGATTTATTTTATGAGCACATGATAAACTTGATCACAAAATAGTCTGCAGACACTGTCCAAAATCTGCGACGTACGACGCAGCGTCGCGGTGTTTCTGCCACTGGGCATCACGGTCAAGAACTTTCTCAGGTTTTATTGATACAACTTGATGAATAGAATGTGTGCCTTTAACTGTTTTCAAATTGGGTGCACATTCCAAAAATAATCACAAACCTTCTCTTCAGGTACAAAGAATAGTTTTATCTTTAAACCTTGAACTCGTAAAACAATGTTTCAGCATCAGGTATATAGGTACCATGTGCAATAGCTTGATCTGCACATCTTTTTAATGTTGCCCCAATGGCATCCGCAGCTCCTTTTCCATAGCCAGATTCAAAGATGTACATTTTAACAACTATATATTTAAATTTTTAAAAATCATGATTTGTTACTTTTGTTTTTAGAATATATTTCAATTCCATGGACATCAAACACAATTTCATCATGAATGTTACTTCTAAAAAGGTAACACTCATGACAAAACTATAGTTCATTGTTTTTTTAATAGAAATATTCATTATAAATGTACTCTGTTAGGCTTGGTAAAAAAGTAATTCCTGAATCAGTTACACATTAAAAATATTATTTTATCTGATAATTATCTGTAAAAAATGAAGTAACACTCATGATGATGAATAAAAATACTCACTATTCTATGGATATGGATTGGCAATATTTCTTATAATATTCTTCACACTTCTTCAAAATTAAATGCAAAGTGTTCTACAAGGTGGAAGTAGTAAAACACAAATAAAAATAACATATATAGTGGCACTACCTACTGTGAATAAACAAAACAAAAAAAAGTAACACTCATGATGCAGCTCAAGGACAGACATTTAAAGCTGAATATTAATATATGAAAATAAGGTTGTTTTTTTAATACAATTTTCTGTTAGATAATTTGTTGCAGAATTTGTCAACCTAATTTATTTACATAAATAATTTAAATTACTTTAAAAAATATATGCTGTTGTTGAAAAAAATGGAGTACGGACAGCAAAAAATCTCATTTTTCCTGCTTTTCTTTATTTTTTTATTAGTGTTAAGATCTTTGAGGAAATTAATTTTTGAAACACTATGTTGAAAATAGTTATATAAATAAGAGTGCTAATGCATTTTCAGTTTTATTAAATCTTAAAATAGTTATAAGACCTAGAAGAGAACGGACAGTGTTTTCCCAAACTTTTCGAAAACGACCCATATGCATAATACACAGTGAGGTTTAGTTAACTGGACTGTAGTCAATCATAACTTCAACTGAAAAAATGCAGAATCCTACATATGAGGTGTGATCAAAAAATATCAGGACTGGTGCCTTATCCTCAAGATCAAAACATGAAATGCAAAGCTGTTTGGCAGATATCAACCTTGAAACTTTCTCACCAAAAGTTACAAGGTCCTAGCAATGAGAGCTACAATCTTCTAACTTTTAGCGCATGCATAGGAGGGTTCAGGGTCAATATCTGCCATGCGTCTTCACTCTGTGTGTGTTTCAGCTTTAAAGATAGGGAACCAGTCCACATATATTTTTTAATCAACCTTTGTATTACTATGCCACTAATAAAAGATATTATATGTGTTTTTAAGCCACCGCCACCATTTGGGTTTTGAAGCCCTGGCACAAATATAGAGTGCAGCTCCCCCAGTAAATAAAAAAAGTGAATAAATAAAGTATTTAATTTTTAATAGAAGAAAGGAACATATACAGAATTTATTCTAATGTAAATAGTATTACTTCACTTATAATACAAAGGGGAACTTCAGCATTTTTTAAAAACGCGTGAAAGCAATCTGTATTTATAGAAAAAATCATTATAATTTCAAATATGCAAGTGAAATTTCACATAAAAATTTATTTATTTAAATATTGAGGGCGAAAGATGCACTGAAATAGCAGGAATGATGATGCAATCCAAAACAAACTCTCATTGGCCGAGTAGATTCTGACGTCACATGTGCCTTCCTTTGCATATTTCTCTTTCGCTACTTTTATACCATGTTTTGATTCCACACGTTTGTACTAGCTTACATTTTAGAAGTGAAGTTTTTGGCTTTTCTACTATTCAACGTTTAATTTCATAATGGATAATGGTTTTGTACAAGGTAAATCGGATAATTTGCCAAGGATTGATTCTACAATAACAGCAAAGAAACTGGACACAAAGTGCCAGCTCGTAAATTATCTCATAAGAAAAGCTGTTTGTAACTTCCCTTGAATGCATTCAGTAATCGGAACAAAGTTCTATACTACACCACAATAGACTTCGCCTTAGGAAAAACGGGTCAATTTTCAAAGCTACCTGTTAGGCAGCGATAAATTGAAGAGGGGCCTTTGCACATTCTGAAGAGATGCCGCACAAGAAATTATGTAAAGCTAATAACCTGATCTGTGAAATTTCGTATACCTACAAAAAGAACCCCACCAAATAAAAAAAACAAACCAGGAATAGACTTATTTCAGAAGTCCGCCCACAATAAATTCAGGTACAGCAATTTTTTTAAAATAACGTGCGCCTTTAAAAAATTAATTTTATTTTATAAATTATTTCCTTCGTACAAGTATTAATTTTAAGAAATTAGTTAATAGTAATTAATATAAAAAAATCCAGTAAAAATAACTTATATAAAGTTACCTATATAAATTTATAATTATATTCAAATTCGACTAATCAAGGAATTTAAGGGCTACCATGTACAAATCGACAAACCCTACATGTGCGGTGAGATAAATATATCTATCTTTTCTTCAATTATAACAATTGATAAGTAAATTGACTTTTTGAAGACTGATTTGGATTTGAATAGACTCTTTGAATCTAAATGATATATTTTGCATCAAAATTCTGTGAATTATTTTTTGCACTACAAATGAAAACGATTTTCATCATCAAAAAAGTCATGAATTTAAACTTATTTTAAATATATTCTAATTAATTTTGAATGGTACTGTAATTTTTTTAAAAATATAAGAAACATATGAATATCCATGGAAATAATATAAGCAGTAATATTACAAAAGCAAGTTTTTTTCTTTCTTCTTAATTTTAAAGAAGTTGGAACATCCTCTGTACCACCTCCCTCAAAGGGTTAAAATATAAATTCCATGTAATCAAATAAAAGGAAAAAAATACTAATTAAATTTAACTATTTGCTTTAAAATTGATGATTAAAATCTCACCTTATACTTATATTCAAAACAAAACGGATATTGAGTTCGAAGTTGTTTTTTACTGTGCTTCGTGATATACAATCTTAATAAATATAATATCGATAAATTACTCATAGGGTGCTGTTATAGTTGTATTAACACATTTAGGAAAAATACAATACTTGTATCTTTCCAACATTATTTTATCTCATGCGGTAGTCGGAAAATATAGGAAAAAAAAAAAAAAAAAAAAAAAAAAAAAAAAAAAAAAAAAAAAAAAAGCAAAATCTCTATAGCGAGTGAACGGGAGCTCTCGCCTGTTTGGTCACGTGATGTCAAACCAGCTTCACACCAAAATGGAGCGTTTTTTCCGCGTCATCTGAGAGGCGAACTTTGATTGTAAATATAGAAAAACAAAACTGCCTAAAATTTTTTTTTTAATGTTACTGTTCATTTTGAAGCATTTTCAATCGATTAGAAGAATAAAAAAAAAAATGCTGAAGTTCCCCATTATAAAAACATTGTAGGAAAAAAAAATAACATAATTATATATATATATATATTTGCTTTAATTTCCACAAATTTATTATTATCTCACTTAAATTTAAGTCTTCAAATAATTTATTTTGTATGGAAAGCAACATTAGGTTGGATAGTCTTTCTTGTGCCCTTGAAGATGTTCAGTTTTATTTTAGCATAAATGCTTGAAATTATGAATCATCTTTCCTGTCAGAGAAAATTATTTATTATACTTACATTAAGAAAATAAAACTGTTGTAAACCGATAAAAAGGAATGGGTTCAGCATTATTTGTAGTTGGAATATTCCAGATGATTAAATATACAACTCATAATTGACAGTGCTGAAATCTACTGTTATAACTTGGAATTTATTTTTAAAATAGGAAAATGCAATTTTTTATTATTTCTTCTCTGTCTACATTTGTGTGTGTGTGTGAGCTTGGGAGAAGAGGAAATAAATTGTTTGGATTTCATAATCTTATGGACAAGTTTTCTGGTTTGTTTACTTACATTTAAAACCTTGCCTTCATCTGCTTGTATGTTGGACTTCTACTTTTAAGATTCCATTGACCAGAATTACTTAGTCCCAGCACTTAAATGTAAATAAACAAAGCAGAAAACTCGTCCATAATAATTGCTGATTGCATTATGTAATTCAGTATGGGTCTCAGGCATAAGCCCAGTTGACCCATCATAGGGACACTACAGCTTAAGGCTATAGTAAAAACTGATAGACAATGAACAAATTTTGTTTCAGGTATAGAGTTTTACTACACGGAATATTGCTTATTAATGATTAAAACTAAATTCGATTCAAATATGTAAATTAGTTTCAAATACGTTAATATCTTATTCAGGACTATTTAATTGAACATAATGATGCACTATGCAACTATTCTCAAATTGTTAACTGGAGTTGTCATCGACTACAATCAAGGCATCTTTTTATTTACTTTTTGTAACCAAAAAAATAATACTTTTTTCACATGCATGTATCAAATGGGGGGAGGGGGGAACTTTTGGTTTACCCTTCTACCTAACAGAATGATTTCATTAGATTATTGAAATTATGTGAACCATACTTAGGAATAGTTAAATATATCATTGTTCCTTCTTGTTGTGGATTCATTTCACTTCCAGATTCATTAATGGCTTGAATAACATGTTTTATTACCTGTAAAAGAAATTATATTTAGATTTATTTCTATATGAAGGGGAAGTAACAAACATATAAAATTTATTTTATATTAATTTTAATTACATACTTATATTATCTAACTATATTATAGATGTACAAAATGCATTTATTTCAAAGTTAAAAAAATCCCATTAAAAATAAACTTTGTGGTACATTTAAGGTAAACTTTCAGTCTACGGTACCCACTTGCTTCTCGCCAATTTATCTTGGCGCAATTTGATTTGCTGGCGCTAAACACTGTTTGGAATGCGCAGTGCGCTTTTCATTGCTGCACTGCGCATGCTTCATTTGAAAAGGAGCGATTGAGCACGCAATGCCTTCGGCATTTCAAACGCGTACCGGGCAATTTTTTTTAACTTAAAAAAACATCAGCGGCTTCGCTTTCTGCAAAGTGGGACACTAGTAGCTTCGCTTATTCATTGAGAAGCGGAAACGTAGAATAGCATACACAATTCTGAACCTAAAAGTGACTGAAAATGTTCGAAAACGAGAAAAGTGTAGTTAAAACTTCACATACCTATTTTAATTGCCCAATTGCTGTTTACACTTAGGACCCTGATATCCGCTTGCTATCAATCCCTAATCCACACACTTCGAAATGGAGCCAATGCCATAATCAACAACAGCTGTACGAAGCGCATGTTACGAAATGATAAAATCAGATGAAAATCAAACCGACAAAACAAATTCGATTGAATCGACCAATCGAATCAAACCAATCAAAACGAATCGTAATATCACGCCATGCGCAAAACACCGATGAACAGATCAATTTCCGTGCATGCGCACATCTCACTCGTTAAAATCATCATTGCGCAATCAAAACAAATATCCTCTCCTCTCCATTCTTGGCGGCAGAGAGTTGGCGATCCTAAGAGGAACGAAGTAAGTGGGCACCGTAGACTGAAAGTTAACCACATTTAATAAAAAGACAAGACCATAATTGCACAGTCAACATAACATATTTTTTTTATGTGACTATCTTTTGCCATGTAAAAGCAAAAATTTTAAAGCAATTTTTATCAATATTTAAACTACACATCTGCCTCTTTTTACACATACATATACGAGGTATAATTACAAAGAGAAGGTCAGTGCAAACACTTTAATTTTATTAACCAAGTGACACGAGAAATGAGGCCCTGTCTCATTTCACAAATTCATCTATCAGTCACAACAGATCTGATCTCACTTGTTAGGTTCAACAGAGACTTTCAGCTGTGAAAGGAGTTTGGCTTAGACATGATTAAAACTATTAGCCAATACACCTGGTGCTGCTCAATATGGAAATATTTTCATGTCTCATTTAAAAAAATTAATTATTCAATGAATTATCCTAAAACCTTCACTAACACCTTCTTCATACTTCATAGTATTTGTGAGTAAAATTTGAAGAGCATCTACTTTGTATTTAGGCATTTTGCAGTATGCAAACAATTGGGTTGTTAAGTTAGTTAGTTATATATTAACGTCCCATTTTGAAGCAACACAAGGGATATTTTGGGATGGACCTCGTAATTTTGAACCACAGCCAGATGACGAGGACGACACATGAGCTGGCACCCCCTCTCCAAACTTCCACGCCACACCAACAGGAGGACATTTGGCCACTACGTATGAGTTAACGTGCAACAGGCCCCATACACGGTAGATCTTCAGTGGAATCGGGTTTCGAACTTGGAACCCTCCGGTCCCAACGCCGAGATCTTATCACTAGGCCACTGCGGCCCTATTGGGTTGTTAAGAGAGTTTCTGCAAGCTGCTGATAGTTTGCCTTATCACAGAAGGGATTTTGAACTAATTGTATATTACAAATACTGGAGAACTCCCACTCCCTGAAGTTTCTTAATATCTAAATACGCCAATCGTGACTGTAGGGGCTCTGAATTTCTGTTATTGACTTTTGAAATTAGAAAGTTTCTGAATGGTGGAGCTTTTTCCAATATTTGTGTATATTCATCATCAGCACTGGTTTAATTGTGTTTCTTTGGTGTCAGTATAAACATACAGAATGGAAAAAATGCATTATCGGCATGTAATGCTTTTTTCATACTGCAATGGTAAGAAAGTCTTTCAAGCCACATAAAAAGATATTGCTTTTAATGGCGACAATGCAGTAAGTGAACAAACAGTAGTGCGCAAATGGTTTGTGTATTCAGACGGGGTGAATTTCATATTCAAGACAGGCAACAATACAGTAGGCCATCCATGACTGATTAAAGTGGTGGTAACAAATAAACAATGTATTACCGCTCATGAAATAGCAGAAAGGCTCAAAGTGTTGAATTGAACCATTTAATAGCTTTTCAAGTCACTTGGCTTCTGTAATTGTCTTGATGTTTGGGTACTCCACAAATTAACCCCTTAACGATTGCATAATTTTCAAGAAAACAGCAAAACAAAGTGCCTATTTTTTATTAAAAAAAATTGTATAAAAATAAGTGTATGAACAATATATATATTCATTTTTAAAATTTTTTTAGCTTGAAATTAAGAAAATTTAATTTTTCAGAAAAACCAACAACCATGGTTAATGTGACAACCAACTATCTCCAATTACATTATAAATAGTCTGGCACTGCCATCTAGTATGTAAAATAAGAAATAAATTTTTTTCCAGGTATAAGAAATGAATTGTTTTTAATCTTTTTGGTGTGAAACTTTTGAAAACTCCAGTTTGGAATATCACGGGAAATAGAATGCGGAACCTCACCCCGTGATTTTGACGGGAAGGAGTTAAGACAAAACTTTACATGGACTGTAATTCCACCGATTATTGCTCAAACATAATGAAAACAATTTTTTAAATGGATTATAATGGGCAATGAGAAATAGATTGTCTACAATACTATTGAGTGAAAATGACAACGGAGTTATTCGAAAGAGCTGCCATCAACCACCCCTAAGGCCTAATATCCATTCCCAGAAAGTTTTGCTTTGTTGCTGGTGGGAATGGTAAGGCATTGTCTATAATGAGCTGTAACCTAACAATTAATTTGGTTAAACATAGTAGCTAGCTGGAGAATTTGAAGCAAGCCATTGTTTAGAAGTGCCCAGAATTGGCCAATTGTAAAGGGATAGGCAGGATACCACTAGACCATATGTGCCTTGGCTACCTGGCTATTAATGAATTTCTAATTTTATTTATATAGACTGGTCACTAACATTGAACATGCAAGATGAAAACAAGGGTATTTACTGTATGCAATCTTTTAGGATGTCATGCTAAAAAGATATGGACCTCAACTCTCTAAAATTTTGAGAATTATTGACCACAAATGTGACTCATATGAAATAAAGGTCAAATATCAGCAATGGTGCAAAAAAAAAAAAAAAAAAAAAAAGAAAAGAATTCGATTCTCCACAAAACACAGTCCTAGAGTCTTAGTATCATATCATACATATAAAAATCATATTTTTTACATCGTCAATTTTGAATTTCTTACTCAAGCTGCAGAGTAATTTTAAGATTGCACTTATCATACATGTTTGTTTGCTACTTTAAAAAATGTTATAAAAATACATTTACTATTTCAACTTTCTTTTTTACTTTCTCGTATACGAAGTATACAAAGAGAAAGTATTGTAATCGTCAAAAAATTGTGACTCGAGATTTTGACGAATCTCCACATTTTAGACCTCCCTGAGTCCGAAAAACACAATTTTGGAATTATGTCTGTCTGTGAACACGATAACTCAAAAACTATTAGAGATACAGGGCTGAGATTTGGTATGTGAACTTGACACATAATTTGTAGGTTTATATCAAATTTTGGACAAAATCCGTCCACGGGAGGTCTGTCTGACTGTCTGTCCGCTGTCATGTGAACACTATAACTCAAAAACTTGAATAGCTAGATAAATAACATTTGGTACACAGTTTTAACATCATGAATGTAAGTTCGTATAAAATTTTGGGCCAAATCCGTCAAAGGGTTGACTGTCTGTCAGTCTGTATAACTGTATACTTGTATAAATTATATCTCATAAGCCCTTTGACTTAGATAAATAAACCTTGTTATCAAGTATGCTAACATTAATTATAGATCTGTGCCCAAATTTTGTTCAAATTGGTTAAAAAACAGGTGTTCAAATTGCATATTTAGTTCAAAATGCACATTGCGACTGTGCGCGAAACACTCGCCAACACACAGTTGTATGGTTGGCATTTGACCTTGGCAGTCTACGCAGGAAATTGTAGCGAGCCGCACTTAAGAAATTATGGCAACCCCTGAATCAAAAGTTCGTTCTGACATTCTCCACATGGAAGGTATGGTGAATCTTGCGTGATATCAGCAGTAAGATTTCGTAGTCAAAAACATTAAATAAAGTTCTAGTTCCTCAGCGCGCGTAAAAATTGAGAACATACGCAATTCTTTTTTGCAGAATATTAAGTTTCAGGAATTTGATATGTTTCATTGTAAATCACCACTCATAATTTTTTTCTCAAAATAACCAGGCCTTGGGTAAATACACAAACCTACCCGCTGAGTGTTTACCCACCCCACATTACTTTTTGTATGCAAGAAAGTTTCGGGGAGGCCACACCCGCTGGTTATTTCATGAAATTCAGTTTCATGTGTATCCAAGATGGCATTTCAGTCATAACATTAATAAACAGGATTAAAACAAGAGAATGTAAAATCACAAAATAATAATGTTTCTTACCTCTGGAAACTCTGACATGTTAATAACAACTAACTGAGCATTTTTTCTTGATATACGTGCAAGCTCGTGTAAGGCAAACTCTTCATCTTGCAACTTAACTCTTAAATTACCAACATTACCTATGAATTAAAATAGCTGCTTAGTACTGATATCTTACTCTTTTGTTACTAACAATTAAAAGGTATTAAAAACGTTTTATAAAAATAAACAAACAATGAACATCAAAATTTTTTTTGATTTAAATAAAAGAAACTAATAAAACAGGACATCTTACACTAGGATCCAAATAAGAGTATGAAAACTGATTACACAAACATTTATTGAATTCCACAATATTAGTTATCAAAAAGAAAACATCTTAAATCATTTCATTCATTGAAATTTATCAAATAACATTCTAATTTTTTAAAATTTGACATTAACTAACATATGCTTAATTTTCTAATATAAAAGTTTACTTAAGGCCACAGAAATGTTTTGATTTAAAAAAAATTGTTTTGAGTGGAAAAAGTATAAAAGAAGGCTTGTGTCAGAATGTTTTACACTAAAAAATTACACATTTTGAAATGCTGATGATTAAATGCAATTTTTAAAAATCTTTTATTTTTAGAATTCATTTAGAGTGGAAGTTCCCAATCTGTGAAACACATACCTCTGGGGGTATGCAAAAAAAATGTTGGTAATACAGTAAACTCTCGATTATCCGGCATTCAAGTATCCGGAAAGCTCAACTAACTGGAAAAATTAGAAAATGAGTTTTTCTAAAAGTTTTTACATCTGCTCGTCAAAATTTAGTACGCGCGCCCCGTTCCATTCATGCGGATAATTTATTTCTGTAATGCAACATTTGCGCCGCACGGAGGGGCATAGAAGGAAAAAAAAAGCAATATACAGTACTGGTGACGTACACAGACTTGCTTTATGGGGGGTTCAAAAGCAAAAGTGAGAACCAAAAAAAAAAATAGAAGGTCCTCACCTTTCGCCGAAAAAAACAAGACCTAAAAACGAAATAGACAACAACAACGAAAAAAGGTAAAGGTACAAAATCGGTAAAAAAAAAGCTCATGGGGCACCAGATTAGTAAGAATCTTTCTTTTTCTTTACCCTCCAAATACCGGCAGATATTGATTCTGAATAATATCAAGTGTGCGTATTGCGCAATAACCCTTGCGATCTTCTAAAAGATAATTAGCTTTGATATTCAATCTAGGATTTGTTTATGATCACTTAAAAGGGTTTTATTGTGCTTTCGCAGTAGAATATTTTTCAGTTTCGTCGGCTATTTTTATATGTTGATATTTTTACAATCTATATACTTACGGTAAAAATTCGGCTATAGATCATATATTTTTTTTAAATCATCAATGTTAAATTAAAATCTTCATAATATGTTTTGTAAGATACAGAAGTATTCTTAAAAATTATATTTAATGCACATTTCAAAATGCCAGAAAACAAATGATTTGGCCGAAAAAATCTTAAAGGGCTAAAATCTCCCCCCCCCCCCCCCCATTTTTCCTGTCACACTCAACTATCCGGACTTTTCAGGTATCCGGAAATCGGAGTTTCCCGAGCATGCCGGTTAGTTAAGCTTTTACTGTAGTGGAAAACACAAGAGCTTAAAATGAAAAAAAGTTATAAAACAAAAATTTTTTCCTAACAATAAAATATTTAATATATTTCATGAACATAGACCTTGTGAATAGCACATTCTCATCTTATGCGTATATGAAGAATAAATGCTGTAGTATGTTTGACATAGCTCCAGAATGAGATTATATCTGTCTTCAATTAAACCTATTAAAAAAAAAACTCATATCCATGAAGCAAACTCAAGGATCAAAATGAAATTGTTTTCCATTTGAATAGGTGATTATCACAATGAGTAATTTTTAGCTTTAATGGAAAATTATTTTTTTGCTGTTTTCACTTGTTTTGGCACTGAACTAATACTATCATTTAAAATGTAAAATTAAAAATAAATCCTACAAGTGGTATTAACTTAATTCGAATAATTTGACTCTCAAGGTAACCTAAGCCTTTAACAATATTAATAAAAATTTCTTTACATGGAGGTATGGTTTTGCGGAAGGAGATATACGGCAAGGGGAATTCAATAAATAAATAATAATAATAAAGAGGTACAGGAGAAAAAAGGCTGGGAACCACTGATTTAGAATACTGAATTCTATTAAACATTGTAAATTACTCCAACAGAGAAACCTTATTCAGTTTACTTTTCATTCATAAATCAGCGTAAAAGTCTAAAAAACTGAAAGCAGTATGCAAATGAGTAACTAAATCTCCTTCTGTAATACCAATATACCAGTTTCTTCAAATGCCCATATAGGAAAAACACTAAAAACTGTATTCCGTATGACAGATACAATGGCAATAATACAAATTCATAGTACCAAGAATAAACCTTTGGAGAAAGTGTAAAAGTTCATAGAAATTGCCATCAGAAGCAATACATGCTTTGCAAGTTTTTATTCATGCAACTATGTTGTTGTGCTACTGTGAATCTGTATTCCATTAAACCTGTTTTGTTCATTTTTATCTAGTATATAATTTTGTTCTACTTAATTTATTAGCGAAACACCCTGTATCATGGTTGCCCTTTGTATTTTATGACCCTATGTTTTATTATAAAAATGACTTGTTCTAAATGCCTGACTTACTCTTTAAGTTTATCTGAGTTTTGAATCATGCTGTATAATATTAATTTACTAAAATATAAAAATTTGATCTAATTGAGATTTTAAAGCATTTATATATCCTTTGCTTACATATAAAAACACTGAAGAGAAAAGGCAGGTCACCACAGTTTCACAGAGCAGAAAACATGAATACAAGATGATTAGCACCTAATGCATCCTATTGTGAACTTCAATTGTTTTGTTAGCATATAAAATTCAGTAACTTTTTCAGTACATACTGCCAGTCCAACGAAGATTAAGATTCTCAACATAATTCTTTTTGAGCTTGTCAACAGCAGCTCTTAGTTGAGCTTTATATTCTGCAATATCAATAACTTCAGCCATCTCTTCGTCACTCAAATTCATATGCTTTTGTTTTCCTCCTGAGGGGAAGAAATGAATCCATTATTATTACTATTTTTTATATGTGAAAAATTAATTCACAAACCAGTACTTTTTATCCATAAAAACAGTACCAAAAATGTTATCAAAATAAAATAAAGAAGCAGATTAAAATTAATAATCTAAAAGGCTAAAATGAACTCCATTTAATGTAAAAAAAGGCCTATTCAAGAGCTAAAAATGTTTTAAAAGTCATCAAAATCACTAATAATTCAAGTTGATAGTATGTAGAAAGCTACAAAAGGCTAAATCAATGAAGAAAGACATAATACGAGTCTCTACTCATCTTATGGAACAAAGTGAAACAAATTCATTTTAAATATACAGTTTCATTGCACAGGATATTGATTATTGATATTACAACTAAATTCTATTCAAATGTATCAATAGTATTTAAAGTACATTAGGATTATATTTAGAACTATGTAACTGTTTCTTGTAATTCATTGCATATATCGCTTTTCCCATATTGCCACTTTGAGTTGCAAGTTACTAGAATTATTTTTACTTCCTCATATAGCAAGCATACAATGAGAAAGTACTAAAATCATAAAAAAATGAAATACAGTAAAACCCCAATTAACTGAACTCAGGTTATCCAAAATGCCTCTGAAATCACAAATCCAAAATATATGTATTGTATTGCATAGAAATAATTGTGAAGGTGTTATAACGATTGTTGCATTTTTTGCAACGATATCCCCACTTTTTCTTTTAAGCCTCCACAAGAAGGTCAGTGATTAATTTTAGAATGCTAAAATTAAAATGAATGGATATTAAAAATATTAATTATGATATAGTTAAACTGTGTCTATCAGGCACCTTGCATCCAAACCCGCCAGTGCGAATATTGCCCTTGACAATGTCGATTTTAATAAAGAACGAAAGTGCAGCCTACAAAGAGAATTTTGAATTCATTTTACATCCAAAACACTTCAGAATTACATATACTGTAATTAGATACAAAATAGTAATAGATGCGCATAACTTATCCAAAAAAGTTATCTGAAATGGCCACCCTTTAGTTCAGTTAACAGGGGTTGTACTGTATATATATACATAAGTAAAATATATATGTTAAAAAAAGGAAGTCACCTTTTTTCCCTTGAACTTTCTTTGCATAATTTCGGATGTGGATGATAGCAGGTAGTGAAGTTTGCAGCTGTGTTGACATATAACCAGAGTGAAGTGTACGAGTACATGATGTGTATGAAGATGAATAGAGATTCTGAACTGATTTGATTCTTATTGTTCTTGTCACTGATTTTAACAGCCTAAGCTTCCACAAATGTTCCATTACCTGAATAATAAAAGAGCAATTAACAAGATTATTTATATGTTTAAATAACAGATTAGAATGAACACTCCAAGCCAGTTCTCATAATTCTGTTAAACGATTTTCAAGGGCAATTTAGAATGAGTAAGGAAATTATTCAGTATTTAGTTACAGTTTTATCTGATACAATTTTACCTGCAATATGAATATTACATGCTATAGTTTGATTGCATATTGATCACATCTCTGCCAAACACTGACTAAAGGTTATGAGAGCAGAGGGCTATAATTTACTTTCGTGCTATTTAACTTGGTATTTATTCTATAAATGCATTTATTTATTTTTCATTCCTTGAGGGTAGTAAAGTAGCAGTATTTATGTGCCTATGCAATGGTAACACCTTTTGTCAGAACCCCCTCCCCCCGAGACGGTAAATTCCTTGCATTTTGCAAGTCCTGCTACCCTATAGTTTTGCTATTAGCTTAATGTTATTCAAGTGAAGTAATTAGATCCTAGGAAGGTTAAAGTTTTCTTACTCGAAGCACTGTAGAAAGAGAAACCAACAACAAATGGTTGCGAAAATTTTAAATTTCAAAGACTTGAATTTCAGAACATGGAGGAATGCATGGTGCAAAAAAATGAGTGACTGGAAAAGATAGGCAAACCATCTACAGCAAACAGTTTAAATATCATTGAATTATAACAATCATGATGCATATCAATTATGTCTTGTAAGTGGTATAAGAGTGCAATGGATGTTGACAATTGTCATAAGCACACAGATGTTAATTTAATGAATGCATACAAGGTAAACAGGTAGTTTTAAGGTAATATAAAATGGTCATTAATGACACACAGATTAAGTGTTGTTATGGCTATTTTCATTTCCTTCTGCAATGCTCTCTACAGGAATACTTTAATTCTAACCACCTTGCAGAGTAAAAGAAAGAAATAAAACATTGCAAAAACAAATACGAACAATTTACCTCCAGGAAATTGGATTAGGTACAATTCTGTTAATGAGGTTCCTGACAGAAAACTATTGAATCTTAGAAATAACTCTCATTGTTTAATCTTAGTGATGAATATTAATGCTAAGAGGATAAAGCCAACATTCTAGCTTGGCAATGAATGGGCCCCACTAACAGAATAGTAACAAGAATTATAATAAAAGTTATCATTGACGTAAACTCCTGAATAGATCAATTTTCAAACTATGGTTAAATACATTTTGATGCTTTTTTACAAAGGTGGTTAACAAAAAAAAAAATGTGTACCAAATTTGACAATTACAACAAAATTATAGCACAAAACCTGCAGTGTATGACGTATTTGCAGCATAAAGGTGCTGCACTTGGCGCACTCAAGGCAGGATTAAGCACTGTAGGGGCCCTCACGCAAAACAAGTTTCAGGGCCCGTTTCCCCTGTCCCCACCTCAACTTATAAAACCAATCCTCTTTTAAATTAATTTCAATTGTACCAACCTGCGAGCATTATTTTATCTCTATTAATTTTAGCCACTTGACTATTATTTAGAAAGTAAATGCGGACACTAATATTTGAGTATTTGAAGAAATAACAAATGATTTTTCCAGACACGCTGGTTTATAATATTTAGGGAGGCCTTAGATTGAGAATAACTGTCTTCTTCTTTCGAATTTATATAAATTTTGCTTACTTGTGAAAAATAAATTCTTCAAATTCAGAGTAGAATTCCGAACTTATTCATGTAGCACGAAATAAAATTTTATTCAAATTTACCAGCTGTCTAAGAAATTCTGAGAAAATACTGAAATTTGTAAATTTTACAAGCAAAGCAACAATCGCCGAAAACAACGCTGTACATAAATTAATAAATAAATCTGTTACATCACTTCTCTTCAATATCTTCCATAGAAGGTTGTTAAAAATGTTATGTTTTTCAGTTCTCCATCGGAAAAAAAAAAAAAAAAAATCCTCCCTTTCCCTTCTTATTTTAATGACGAATAGTACCAATGAATTTCACAAATCAACATAAAAATTTAGGGAGTGATCATCAGAGAATAATTATCAAGAAAGCGTTCTAAAATTTGATATGGGACTTTCAAGTATTTCAGCTGTAATGCGACATATTTTTTTTCATAACAAAAATGAATTGACAAATGAATCAGGTAGTGAATACAAGCAAAGTCTTTGAAAATAAACAGAACCTTTATATTTTCCATCAGAACCTGAAGTTTTTGACATTTTTTAATTTGAACCTTTTGTGAATACTGGGATAATAGCCTTTTCAGCTAAAAATCCCCCAAAAACCTTCAAATCAACCAATCAATCAGGTAGTGAAAACCATAAAGGCGAATGGTTTTATTGTAATTCTAGTCGCAGGTTCGCCAGGAAATTCGGCGCAAAATACCGTTTTATTTATCAACTATTTTTTTAAATATTATTTTCAGTTTTCAGTGTTATTCTTATCATGCGGTTCCTTCAATTAAAATTAAGTATAAAAACATAAAATTATCAGAATGTTCCCTCACTTTCAAAAAGAAAGATGCAGACATGCACAGTAGCACTTCAGCTAACTATGCGATTTAGATGTAGTACAATATGTGGGTCGTGGTGACCGAGTGGTAAGGTTTCGGCTTCGGGTCGGAAGGTTCCAAGTTCGAAGTCGGATTCCACTGAAGATCCGCCGTATGTGGGATCTGCTACACGTTAAATCATACTTAGGGGACCAAACGTCGTTCCGCTGGTGTGATGCCGAAGTTTGGAGAGGGGGTGCCAGTTCAGGTGTCGTCCTCTTCATCGGACCGCTGTTCAAAATTACGAGGCCCTTCCCAAAATAGTCCTGTTGTTGCTTCAAAATGTGACGTTAAAATAATCGGATGAATATGTAAAGAATTCTAAAGCAATAAGTTTTAAGCCGGTAATTCACGATTACTCCACTCCAAGCAAATGACGTGGTGGCACTCCTCACCATGCCATTTTCTAGCCGCCCATTTAGGCAGGTCATTCACCACCACTCAACGCAACGCAAATCCATCCAATATCAGTCACTCCGATTCCAGCCTTCTCCTATTTCCTTAGTTAGCCAAGCACCCCAACACATACCTACTCCTACAGTTGTTGATTTTTGGTCCCAAAGTTCAAATGGAGCGGGGAATATCGGGACTGGTTGTATATCCAACCTTCCGCTCCAATTTTAATCGGATTTTCACATTGATGACCGGTTTTGGCGAGGAGCGGTTAAATTTGCGTTCTGCGGAGAGGTCGTGAATATCCGATTTTAAGAGATTAGATGGCCATCTAATAGTTAGCCTAACAGCTTGCCATGCTGCTGATTGCAGGTTCTCTAATCTCGCTGGAACCTAAACGAAAACTGTGCCCCCCTCGTCGGGGAAAAGTTTTGTACCCCGTTCACGCAAAGGGGTTCTGTTGCATTTGTGAACATGTTAGTTATTAAATTTCAGGAACGATCATCTGTATTTGTGGAACAGTTTTTAATGACACAAGACACAACAGCACGAATACAAAACGGAACTGAAACTAGCAAAACAGTTAAACATACGGTTACAGAGATAACAGTTAAATATACAGTTAGAGTTTAAGAATTGGGGGTCTATTCTGGTACCCCCGGTTGGGAGTTGGGTTGGGTTCTGTTGTTAACATGCGGAACCCAACCCAACCGGGGGTACCAGAGTAGATCCCTTGAAGAGAGAAGAGAAACAGATCACAGCAGTATCCAACAAGTAGATAAATAAAGATCTGGCAAAAATTTGAAACAAATTTCAGTACACACCTCATTCCGGACAGCAAACCGTGCTCCCCTGTCGTTCAACCGTGCCCCCCGTCGGGAAGACTTTAATTCCACTCTTGTTCAAGATGGACTGAACCCGCACCTATGAATCCCCTCCGCCACAGATTCTCTAATCCAATTCCACTTATGTTTTTAGTTGTCTTCCTCAAATGGCAAGACAGTTTAAGGATCTACGGTCTATCCTGCACCGGATACCTGCGAGTAAAAGTTGAGCCACTTCGCCGCAAGCAATTTGCCCAATGTTAGGCATTCCAGGAGTTTTATCACCATAAACACAATTGTACCAGAACCCCCAAATACCTTAAATGCACCGGAAAACATGAATCCAAAAACTGCCCCAAACCTTGTGATACGCCTGAAACTCACTGTCTATGCAGAGGAGGTCATATTGCAAATTTCTCTGGACGTCCAAAAAATCGCAAAAACCAAAATACCTTTGAACCCGCTCCAAAAAATACTTGGAATGATCCGGCTATTATTGCCAAACTCAGAGGCCAACGGCCAAATCTACAAACTCGAATCTCGCAATCTCCATCTAACACCGCCACTCAATTTCTATCGAGACCATTCCAGTTAAAATCAGCTCAACTTCCTCCAAGACCGGATCAACAGCTCTCACTCAAATCCAAGTTTTAAATCAATTATCCCATATGATGCAGAACGCCATGATCCGGAGAGCCACGTTGCTGTGAGCATCAGGAAACAGCTTCAACATTCAATAGAAATCGTCGAAATACTCTACTCATTATTGTCTGGAATACCGGTAGAGTTAAAGAAAAGCACCAACAATTGAAATATTTTTTAGAGGATAAGAAATACTTGGCATCCAAGAAACGAATCTATATCCAAGATATCGACTTAATTTGCCCAACTACGCTACCTACATATTAACCTATCAAGAGAAAGTTACAGAAATTCAATTGACCATCATCCAGTGGTGGACTGGCCAGCTAGCCAAACAGGGGAAGCAAACAAGCTGGCAATTGGGTCCAATGGCAAAAACACTTAAGTCACTGAACACATAAGTCAATATGCCCCCCCCCCAGGAAGTGCACGTATAAGAGAGAGAAAGGGATGAACTAATTTTTAAAAAAAATTTCTTGCGCCTTTTCTAAGCAAAGTAGCAAGTAGTTTTATGTTAAACCACACAACCTTTTCTGCGCAAGGCCGGGATGCAATAACCACAAGATTTTTGTTCTAATTGGAGGCTGCCGGCAAGAAGGAGGGGATAACCCCTCAGTGCAGGAAGGATTTGATCCTATGAGGTGGCAAAACAACGCGCTCTTTGTTGTTTGTGCATTTTTCTGTCGTAAAACTGAGGGACAATCGAACTCGTCTATCTCCCTAAAGTAAAATAGAATGTCTCTGAGGTGCCGATTCCACCCTCCATAGTATGTTTGCACCAAATTTAGTAATTCTAGGCTCAACAGACACATGTATAAAAGGTCAAAAGACAACATCTACACATATATTCGCTTTTATTATTTGTAGGCATTTGCATACAAAAGCATTCATTAGAAGCAAAACATAGAAATAACACTATGGTATATCGTGTCAGATTTATTTTGCATAAAAAATTAAATGCAGCAATTCTACACCAAACTGATAATCTCTTTGTTTTCACCTATCTTGTTTGTAATTGATTTAATATAAAATTTTAGTATATGTATGTGTAAAGATGAATATTTGTCTTTTACACATGTGCTCTTTAAAACAAGAGGAAAATCTCTGTCGAATTTTCAAAGTCCCAAAGTAAATTCAAATTTCAGTTAATTAAAAAATTCAGAAAGATTTTGACGTTTTTTCGCAATATCTTCAAAAATATAATTTCACAAAAATAATTTTTACACCATTTTAAAAATTCAAAACATTATCTTTTTAATGATATCAATCTAAAGATAAATTACTTAAAATTTACTTGTAAAATTACTCCAATTTAAAAATTCGAAATCATCCAAAAAGTTTTCTTTCTTATCTGTTACAATGGGGTGAATGCCCTACTAAAAGAGATAATTTTTCTTTCACACATGGTCGCTGAGATCGTATACGAAAAATTTAAGTTATGGAATTTAAAATCAAATAACTTTAATCATATTTTCGTTATTTTAAAGTGAAAGTGATATTAACCCTGTGGAGGAGAAATTTATTATTTTAGATTAAATTATATCATATACAAAACCCATGGGTTCAGACTTGGTTATAAAATTGAATTCCTGGTGTGCATCTTTAAAAATAATATATTGTTACCAATTCATTGCTTTAGTTTGAACTCATTTAATTCTGCGTTGCAGAGCGAGTTATTAACATTTTATTTTGGGGTCGAGTGGACCTTGAAGAAAGGATTCAAAATAAAAAAATTCACTGAGAGATTGTTTTGAGTAGTAAGCATTAAAAAGTATAAAATTGAAATACACAAATTTGTAGAATGCAGACGTGAAAAATAAAATTTCTGAATTCCAAGGCTAGTCCGTCTCACCTTGGTCAAAACAAATGCTTACTAGGGGCTCTGCTCCCTACTCGCTTCGCTAGCTACTATATATATATATATATATATATATATATATAATATATATATATAATATATATATTGGCGAAAATATGTATGTATATATATATATGTGATATTTTATTTTACTTTCCTAAAATAATCTTAACGACACCTCATTTTAAATACTTCTACTTACATCAACTATCTACAACTTTCCTTTCAAATCACGAGTTTCAAGGGGAATTCCTCTTGAGTATCGTTGTTCTGCACCATTTCTGCCCTTTTTTCACGCCAGCATGTAATCATTCAACAACAACGCGCCGCGGGCGGGCGTAAAAACTTCTAAATTCTGGTCATGGAGCTGCAAATAAATGAAATACTTTTAGCTATGAAGAAATAAAACCTGATGCATAAATAAAATGAAGATCTAAACAAAATTCGTCTTTTCCTTGAATTGAACAATGGACTGCCTTTTCTCCTTATATAAAGCCTGATCTTACAAAAGTCGACAGGATACCATGCTCCTGCTTCGGATAAACCCCATACATGGATTTCGAAGCCGCCATTCAGCTAAATAACAAAGTCGTCGTTCACGCCCGTATTCACGCACAATTGGATAACAAACAAAAAAACGTCGTCATTCTAAATTTCTACTCGTCCATCTTCATGTTACTAATTTTGTCGTTCATCCTTTCTTCATTCAAGTATTTTTGAAGCCTTTATTTCAGCAAAAGTTCTGTTCTTCGAGAATACTCTTCAAATTTTTGTGTACAGTAATGTCCATAGTGCCGCCTTCTTTTTAATCATCGTGTTAATCTTTATGTGAATTTTCAATATTTCAAATGTGCAAGAATTCAAGTGGTGTGCATCATCAGTGATTACATTTTCTAAATCTTAATCTGCGAATAGTGCGAAAAAAAAAATGCAGCTGCTGGGTAGGGGGGAAAATAAATAAAAGAGATCATGATCTTCGTTGTTTTTAATGATGTTATTTTAAATTACTTTGCATTTATAATATATTTTCTTTGATAAATAGTTTTGTTTTGGTTGCGGTATTAAAAATAATACTGATCAGTATATTTTTGGTAAATTATGAAATATATTCTTTTGAGATATTAATTTGAATTTATTTAGTATCATTATATTTTTTGAGTGTGTTGTTTATGTTTCATGCATAATTATTTCTGAATTTAGTATTTGCATCTTCATGAAATTATAATGAAAAGTAGTATTATTCTATGTATTTAATTGCAGTATTAAAGTAAATAGTTTAACATGTACTTATTTTAAAATTCCCTTAAATTTAAATTGTTTTCCCTAACTTGTGTTAAATTTTTTCCTGCATGAATTTAAGATCTGGTAAAATAGTTAAAATGAATGACAAAACAAATGCTAAACCAGATGAATCTGGTATTGTAATGCAGGCTACTAATTCTGTCATTATCATCCCTTTTGACCCGAATAACTCTATGAATGTAAATTCTTGGCTTAAATACTTTAATGATAAATGCCAAGAGTATAACTTGGATGATACATGGAAATTGAACAACATAACAGCATACTTAAAAAACAATGCCTTAACTGAATATGTAAATTCCTACGATACCATTAAAACTTGGGAGGAATTCGTTTCCTTTTTAACTGAAAGGTACATAGCCCCTAACCTAGTCAATTTGAGTGATTTCACTTCGAAATCATTTAAAGAAGGTGATGATATAACTTTATACTTCCAAGAAAAATTAAAAATAGGCAGACAATTAAATTTAGGCACAAGCATGATTCTTGAAGGACTTTCGGATGGCTTGCCAGTTAATCTAAGACAACTTCTGGCGATAAATTCCCCTAACAATCCCACAGAATGGCTTACAACGGCCTCTAAATTGATAAAAATTCAAAAATCAGATGAAAATCAAATTAACCCAGGCCATTCTGCCACCCAAAATTTAAAAACAAACTCTGTTAGTGGTAACCAATGGCAGCCAAGAAATTTTAGGCCCCATAACTTTACACCCAGGCAAAATTTTAGGCCAAATAACTTTCAACCAAATTCTCCTCCCAGGCAAAATTTCGGGAAAAATAACAATTACCAAACTCCTCCACCTAGGCAAAATTTCAGACCTTTTAGTAATGCTAACACCCATTTTCAAGAGAAACTACCACCTTCACCATGCTGGCTTTGCATAAAACAAGGCATTGCCAATGCTTATCATTGGGTACAAACTTGCCTATATGGACTTTCCGCAGGACAATTACCATCTCCCAATCCTGCTGCACCTAACTTTGACCCTCCAAAGGAGGAAAATCAACAATGGCAATTACCTACAGTATCCGGATACTACAAAAGAAACCCGTTGCCATGTGTTTTAGACACTGGTTCAACTATCTCTTTAATCCCACGTGATTTAGTGACAAAAAACCATTTAAAAATGACAAATGCTCAAGGTATAATTGTGCAGCAAACCCGGGGTACAATTAGCCTTACTAAAACATGTACATTTTCATTAAAAATTGGTACCATAAACAAAAATGTGACTATGTATGTTCTAGATCATACTTTACCTTATATAATCCTAGGAATGCCAGAATTGTCAAAATATGACATAACTATAGACTGCAGTAAACAAAAAATTTGTCAAAATGGAAAAAACTTAAATAAAAGTCAAAATGATAAAAATCACTCAAATGATAAAAACAAACAAAACATTTTTTTACATATTTCTGAATGTAAACAAATAAACTCCCATTGTTCTCAGACCACTGAAGATCAGGTTAACCCTCCTCAGTCTGTCACAGAGAATAAATGTGAGTTAAGAAAAGAAGTAAAAGACATAATAAAAAATTTTGATTCAGTTTTTTCAAAGGACAAGTATGATGTTGGTGCACTCAGAGTTGAACCACAGAGAATTGCGCTCAATTCTGACTTGCCAGTTAGTTTGAGACCTTATCGTACTTCTCCTGTTGAGGAACAAGAAATAAAGAGTCAGGTTGAGAAATTGTTGCAAGCTGGTTTAATTAAAGAAAGTAATAGTCCATATTCATCTCCTGTAACTTTAGCTTTTAAACGTGATGAGGGTAAAAAGACTCGATTATGCATAGATTTCAGAAAATTAAATGCTCTATGCAAATCAGACTCTGAACCCTTACCCCTCATGGATAGTCTACTAGATAAATTATCAAAAGCAAAAATTTTTTCCTCTTTGGATTTGGCTTCGGGGTATTGGCATGTACCCATTCACCCAAAAGATACTGAAAAACTAGCTTTCTGCACAAATTTTGGCTTATATGAGTGGTGCAGATTACCATTTGGTATTAAAGTAGCTCCTGCCATTTTTAATAGATTAATTCGAAGAATATTAACTAAATATAAAATTGATTTTGCTTGCAATTATTTTGATGATATCATTGTGTACTCTTCATCTGAACTAGAACATTGGAAACATCTTAAAACAATCTTTGAAATATGTGAAAAAGAAAACATTAAATTGAAACTATCCAAATGTGTTTTTGCCCAAACTAAAATTAGCTTTTTGGGTTATGAAATTGAACAAGGTAAAGTTTCCCCTAATAATGCTAATATTGAAACTATCAAAAAATTGCAACCACCCACTAATGTTAAAGAACTTCAAAGGTTCTTAGGTTCTGTAAATGTTTACAATAAATTTATTCCTCAATATGCTAAGCTTAGATATCCTTTAAATCAACTTTTGAAAAAAGATGTAAAATTTAACTGGACAAATGAATGTCAGGATGCATTTGACAAGCTTAAAGAAACCCTAACAACTAAACCGGTTTTAAATTTATATAACCCTGATGTAACTTGTCATGTTTTTGTCGATGCATCACAAAAAAGTGTTGGAGCTGTTTTGAAACAACCTGATGCCTCTGATATTTTACATCCAATAGCTTATCATTCTAGAACTTTAAGAGACTATGAAAAAAATTATGCTATAACCGAGTTAGAGTGTCTTGCAATAGTTGATGCTTTGGATAAATTTTACTATTACCTCCACGGTCAAAAATTTGTCATTCATACTGATCATGCGGCTCTCGTTTGGCTCAAAAATGTTAAAAACTTAAGAGGTAGGTTATTCCGCTGGTCATTAAAGTTAAGTATGTTTGACTATGAAATTAAATATCAAAAAGGTTGCACTAACATTGAAGCAGATATGTTATCTAGGCATCCAGTTTCTCACCATCTTCAACATGCAGTACATTTGTTAGACATAAATGAAATAAAAACTCAACAAAAAAATGATAATCTCTGTGGACCTAAGTATCATGAAGTTAAAGATGTAATAGTAATAAAAAAGAGAAATTTGTACAAAATAGTTGTGCCATTTTCATTAAGACTTAAATTGTTAAATCAAGCTCATGAACAATTTGGTCATCCTGGTGTCCAAAAAATGTTAAATTTAATTACTCCTCAGTATTATTGGCCTAATATTACCTCTGATATAACTGAATTTGTTAAACATTGCTCTGTTTGTCAACTTAACAAAAAGCGAAAACAAAAAAGATTTGGCCTACTCCAACAAGTACCTCCTACTAGTACACCTTTCGAATGTATTTCTGTAGATACTGTTGGAGGTTTCAATTATTACAACTCAACAAAAAAATTTCTTCATATTGTGATTGACCATGCAACAAGACATGTTTGGGCTTTTCCTTCAAAAAATGAAAACTCTGAAACTTACATTAATATTCTAAAACAAATTTTCCAAATTCAAGTCCCTGTAAAATTATTAACTGATAGAAATGCTGCATTTACTTCCTCTCGATTTAAAAAATTCCTAAGAAATTATAATGTTAAACATCTTTTAACCACAGCCCATCACCCACAAACAAATGGCAAAGTTGAACGTGTTAATCAATCATTAGTAACTAGGCTTAAATGTAAAGTTAATTCCACTTCCACTAAAGTCCCTTGGACTAAATTATTAGAAAGTGTTACTAATGAGTATAACTTAACTCCCCATTCGATAACCAAATATCCACCTGCCTACTTGTTGCTTGGTATATTACCTTATGATTCCCCTATTGGTCAAAATAGTTATTATGAACCTGTTAACGAAGCTCGTAATTTGGCTTTACAAAGAACAATAGACTATCATAACAAAAACAAAATAAGATATGATGCACGTTTTGTTGACAAGAAATTTAACCCAGGTGATCTTGTTGTTTATGAAGAATTCCATTATCCCAATACTAGAAAATTAACTCCTCCTTTTTCTGGCCCATATGAAGTTATTAAACAATGTTCTGAAGTAACTTATGAAATTAATAAATCAAATCCTTTAACAAAACAAGCCACACAAATTGTGCATATTTCTAAATTAAGATGTTTTCATTCACCAGATAAACTTAAATTAAGTCATGAGTAATAAATTAACTACATAAAAAAAAAAAACTTGTCTTGCCTTTATAATTCTGTCCCTTTTGGTAAGAGTCAGTCCGTTCTAAAATCATTTCCCCATGGAGGGCTGAGTCTTACATATTTTTCTTCTTTGGTGTTTCCCAAAGAACAAAACGATGATAAATGAAATGAGACTTACTGTTTTAAAAACAGTGTTTAACAATATTGTGTTTTGTTTTGTGCATTGTCTCTCTCTCTGGGAGAATACATGAAACAGATCACAAAGACCTTGTCCCTTTTTTGCCCAGACTTGGTGATACTCCCAGTTGCTTAGGCGACATCATCAAGATTAACAAAAACATACTTTTGTCACTGTTGTTAAACTCAATGAAATGTCACTGACATCAAACATTAGTATATTCTTATTTTTCTATTTGAAACATTTGTATTTTTATTTATCAATGTTTTTTCATGCCATTTTAGTTGAATATACAATTGAATATTTACATTAAATTATTTTTCATATAAACAAATCAATAGTTCAATTACTATTGAAAGAACTTTTATTTGAAGAACTTTTCATCACATGAATGGAACTTTTTTCTACAGTCAACTAGCTAGCGTTTATTGGAGTACTCCAGGGAACTTATTTAATTTAAAATTTTTGTGTACAAATTGAAATAATTTTTATATTTAAATGAATATTTTCTATGTTTTTGTAAATATCCTTGCATTTATATTTTTACTTGTACTCACTGAAGTACCTTTGAAAAATGTGTAAATCTTATTGTACTTTTGTTGTTGATATTTTTAAAGTCAAGCCCATGACCAGCAATTAAAACAATTTATCAAAATTTTAATAATATTTTAAAGGTAACTTGTCCAACTTCGCAGGTTTTGCGATAGCAAGGGCACTGCTGTCGTACGACTCTTGCGGAGGGGGGAAATTGTGATATTTTATTTTAACTTTCCTAAATAATCTTAACGACACCTCATTTTAAATACTTCTACTTTCATCATAATTAACGCACTACAACTTTCCTTTCAAATCACGAGTTTCAAGGGGAATTCCCTCTTCTGAGTACTTAAGCGTTCTGCGCATTCATTTCTGCCCTTTTTTCACGCCAGCATGTAATCATTCAACAACAACGCGCCGGGCGGGCGTAAAAACTTCTAAATTCTGGTCATGGAGCTGCAAATAAATGAAATACTTTTAGCTATGAAGAAATGAAACCTGATGGATAAATAAAATGAAGATCTAAACAAAATTCGTCTTTTCCTTGAATTGAACAATGGACTGCCTTTTCTCCTTATATAAAGCCTGATCTTACATATATATATAGTAACAAAAGAACGTCATAAAAGAAAAACCAAAACAACAAAAAGAAACAAAATCGCCAACGTCCGGGACGCGTCATCAGCAAGGGAAATCCGAACGGGCGTATATATAAATAAATTCGGTGTTTTCTAATCACAAACTCTAGCAATAATGCTAAAAAGAGTTTGTTTCCCCGGAACACCGAACAAAAAAGGAAACACAGCAAAAAGCCCAATTGAAAGAAATAAAAATAAAAAGCCCAGGTCCATTTGAAATAAAACACATGAAACCCAACCTCATAACCAGCAAAGCGAAACAAAAATGAAGAAAAAAGTGTCAAAAAAAGGTGTCAAGGTGTTAGTGTCCTTTTCCTAAAGTTTACTTCATCTGAATTATTACTTCTCCGATTAAGTATTTATTTGAGTAAAACTAATTTCTTAATTGGTTATTGCATTTGTTTCTGTTTTTGTATATATATATGTATGAAATGTATGCGTTATTGTAGTCGTTAAATGATTAAACAGGCCGAGTTAAATTCTAATTTCATTTTTACTTTCGGAGAGTGACGAAATGCACGTACATCTTCGTTTAAGTTTTAAGCCAAAAGTGAACAGAAGATCCCTGCTTTTTCTCAGGTAGGGATTTAACAGATAGACATGTGATCAAAGTGAAGGGAATAATAACTATTTTTACTATATTATGCATGTGTTTTAGGGAAAATGCATGGCGACAATAAGTCGCTGATTTCGCAAGTTGTGTGCGCGTGGAAACGATTCAAATATTTTTTTAGTAATAAATATGCCAAAATGAGAGATTTAATATACCTCCAGGGCGGGAAATGGAACGAAACTGGAGTTATTAAGACTTTAAAATATATAATATTAGAATTTGAAATAAAATTAAGTGATATTATTACATATATATGAATCAGTTTTATTTTACTTCTGATGCTTTAACTTAATCGGCGCAAAATAAAATTTTTTAGAATCAAAAAAGATATTTTTCTTCAAATGAAACTTTGAAAGAAAATTATTAAAGTGCATAAATAAATAAATAAGAGTTCCAAAATTAAAACAAATAAAATTATTCTAAAAATTAATTCTAAAAACAAATTATATTTAATATTATTGATAAAGAGATTGTGGTGTGACATCTTAGCACTATGCACATAAAAAAGGCAATATTATTAATAATAAAAATCTTAAACTGATTTCCTTTTAATGCTTTTACCTTAATTAAGAAGGAATAAAATTTTTTGGCCCTGAACCTTAGCCTACATTATTTGCAGGCACGATGAGTTCGAATAAAACATTATTTTTAGGCACTGTGCGTAGTAACAGATAAAACGTAATATTTACAGATCATTCTGTTAAGCCAGAGGCGCCATCTGCTTATGAATTTAGGAAGAAATTGTTAAAAAAACTATATTTATAATAATGAATTCTAAATTAAATACTAAAATGTAGAGCATAATTTTAAAGATTACTGAATTTATATATATATATATATATATATATATATATATATATATATATATATAGATTGAGAGGAAGGTTTGATAAAATTTATATGCAAGTTTTTTATTCCGAATATAGTAACAGGCTATTCCTATGAAGTTATGCCTAACATGGCGGAGGATTCCGATTTTGTTTGGTAACAGACGTTGCCATCGACAAAAAAGAAATGAACCCCCTTTTTTAAGCCACGTCCTTTTCCGCCTTAGCCTTTTATATATATAGATGCTTGAAAGCTAAGTTATTGCAAGCCATTTTGCTAAGATCGCCACAGAATGTGACCAAATATTAGAAATTCCAATCTGTTATTTTTTTTTTTTATCAAAGTAACTTGTAAACAGTGCTTTTGCCTAAAATTTAGAGAATTTTGGAAATATTCTTCACCCGTCAAACGTGTGAGGGATTATATGCTGAAGATAATAATAACCGATTTATTACTAACAAATATTTATTTCATATTTATTTAGAGTTAATTTAACAAACAGTTTTAATAATGTTTGAAGTGGTTTCTATGTAATGACGACCATTATGCTTGTTTTTAATCTTTTACTGAGAAATTTCGTTTTCCTGTCACGATTTGTATCTTAATAGACCTGCATGGACTGAAAATTTATTAAAGAAAATTAATTAAATTTAAAAGAGCTTTGTCTGTAAGGAATTTGAAATCCATTTTTGAGTGAGGAATAATGTAATGATGTTAGTGAAATTTCGAAGCTAAGGATCATGACCATATTAAGAAATTCATCGTCTGAGGAGAACTTGGAAACCTATATTTTACTCTCTTTTCAAATGGAATTTTTACATTATTTGGATGCAGAGTAATTATTGATAGATTTGCACAGTCATCTAGTGAACTCAAAAGTTTGCAGACTTACCCTTAATGAAGTGGACCACATGTAATACACTTCTGTACTTCTGAGTTGTTAATCTTTGATAGTAAGAAATTTTTTTTAAAGATTGAAATTGGTAAATAATTTGGAGCTTATTTTCAGTTTCGTTTAAAAAAAATTCTCAAAATTACAATATAGTTCCAAAATTGCAGTATTCTATACAACCACCAAAATTATTTAATATTCAATCATAAAACTGTATTTATATTTGGTATCTCTTAATACCAATAATAATATGTATGATACATGTATACTGTAACTAGTAATAAATATCGCAGATTTTTAGATTAGAAAGAGATTATACTATATTATTATTACTAAATAATATAATAATTAATTTATTATATTATTTATTATCAATTTCATATATTATATTTTTAAGAAATAAAATTTAAAAAAATATAATGTAAGATGGCATTGTAGATGTGATAGAGCCCCTATTGACTCATGGCAATCACTATTTTCAGACCCAGTCCGCCATTGCCACCATCCCAACCCCAAGAGTCTCCAGTACCTTTGAAAATATTATCATCTAAATTGACTTGCCAAATAACATCCCCTAAACTATCAGTCACGGACGAATAATACACCCAAGAACCAGAGCGGATTTTTAATCAATACAACAAAGGATTCATTCTTATTCGGGGACTTCAACGTAAAGCACAAATCCTACAGCCCAAGCCATTCCAACATAAGCGGAAGAATAATTCACAAATGTATCTGTGATAAGCACCTGGTTCTTCTTGCCCCCTCCAAACCCACCCAATTTTCCCGTAACGTATCATTAAGCAGAATTCTTGACTTAGGGATATTAAAAAAATACACTCTGGAGATACCACATCACTAAGCTAACTTGCAAGCGACCATAATTTTGTCCTTTTCGAAATCAGTATAAACTCCAGTCTCCTTTCAATTAACAAAACTGGCCTCATGTCTCTTGGGACGAGGAACTCAAGTATCTGGGACTTCTACTCGACAGCAATCTCACTCTAAACAATCACGTCAAGTACAGCACTCAAAAAGTTTCGCACAAAGTCAGCCAAATTATCCTCCTAAGAAGAAGGAACTTCTCATTTGCTCTCTTCAGCGAACTACTCTTATACAAACAAGTCCTGCATCTCATTCTCATATATGCCTCTCCCATCTGAGGACCAGCCGCAAAACCTATAGAAATAAAGTTCAAATATTTCAAAATAAGATCATGAGAATAAAGATAAGCTCTCTTTGGTACGTAAGAAACGAAGTCATATACAAAGGCCTTAAAGACCATACATGAAGTCATACACAAAGACTTTGTCCAAATATTGGCTAGAAAATTCATCATGCAAGTGAAGAACCATGAAAACAACTCATTGCTGATCGACTACAATGGAACACTGAACCCTCTGAAACACCAAATGAGCTCTTCCATTCCACCTCAGCATTCTAACTATTATTATTAAACTAATTATTTTTTTACTTTCTCGTACACGAAGTATACAAAGAGAAAGTATTGTACTCGTCAAAAAATTCCAACTCGAGATTTTGACGAATCTCCACGTTTTAGATCTCTCTGAGTCCGAAAAACACAATTTTGGAATTATGTCTGTCTGTGAACACGATAACTCAAAAACTATTAGAGCTAGCAAGGTGAAATTTGGTATGTGATCTTTACACATAAATTGTAGGCTTCTATGATATTTTGGACAAAATCCGTCTAAGGGAAGTCTGTCTGTCTGTCCGCGTTCATGTGAACGCTATAACTCAAAAACTTGAATAGCTAGATGAATAAAATTTGGTACACAGTTTTATCATCAGAAATGTAGGTCCGTATAAAATGTTGGGCCAAATCTGTCAGAAGGTTGACTATCTGTCGGTCTTTTTATTAGCATTAATTTTTTTGAGGGGGGCACGAGGTCTACTGTTCACAGCACTATTAGCTTTCTAACTGCGCCTATGCAAAACATAGCATAATTTTTCTTTCATAATCTCAAAGGCAGACATATAGGATTCAATATCGTTACGATTCAGAAGGATCTATGCGTTGTAGCAATCTAAATTTCAGTTGCTCTCTGACATAAGCTGAATGATGACGGATTTCTCACAAATTTATATATTTTAAGTTTGAATCTTCGAATAGTTATATTGAATTGTATAAAGAATGAACATTCTGTACAGCCACACGTATCATAAATTAAGTACATAATTTATATTGCAATAAATTATGAATTATAAATATTAATAAATGTTATTGCGTTAGTCACATTATTTGCATACACATTAGAATTACAACATTATATAACTTGATATACGCTATATATGATTAAAAGTATCCGGTTACCTTTATGTCTTGTTAATCTTGCAGGTGCGTCAATAACTAAAATAAAGTGAGGCACTCCTTTGTTGCAATGACCTGGACACGGTTGCACAGATGTAGTCCTAGTACGTTTTCATTTCACGATAACATCATTTACGGTGGAACGGGCAACATGCAACATCGTCGATATCTCACGTACATATTTTCCATAGCGGTAACAACCAATCACTTCACCATGATCAAACTCATTTAGCTCGCACTTTCCTCGTATTCTACATTTCTAGCTTCGAAATCATAGCTGTGAATTCGTTTGACTTTTATAATTAAATAGTTGTTATGACCGGCGTTGCTTGGGATTAAAATACTTTCATGCCTAATATTTTTGATGTAAAAACTACTTTCGTATAGAAAATTATAATACTCAAAATTCTTTCATTGTCTGAAACTGCTTTTAATTAAAATGAGAATATCAATTGAACCAGACGATTTTTAAACTTTTAATATGGTGTAAAAATAGTTTTTGTGAGATAATACATATTTTCGAAAAATATCACCCAAAATGCCAAAATCTTGTTTAATTTCCAGTTAACTGGAATTTTAATTAGCTTTGGGGCTTTTAAAAGTTGACGGTGAATTCTCTTCTTATATAAAATATATTTATAAAAATAAGCAAAAATTTCAGAAAAAATTAAATTAGTTTTAACCGTTGCCTAGCAACGGAGTAGCTATAAATTTGCGTTATTTCAAAATCGTCTGCATGTAATCAATTATTTATTAAATTTTGAAAAATTAAAAAAAATTGAAGAAAAAATGTCACAGATAAAAATTAGTATAATTGAAAAGGTAAAATTTGAACTTTAAGATGGTGTAAAAATATTCTTTTTGGGATAATTTACTCCGAACTTACAGCGAAAAAACTGTTTCGGTTAATTTCGAATTAATTGATTGTTTAATTAACTTTTGCTCTTTGAATAATTGACAGGTATCTTCTTCTTGTCTTGAATAATAAGTGTGCAAAATTTGGTTGAAATCGGTCCAGTGGTTTAGGAGGAGATGTGGAACATAGCCTCGTACATATCCACAAACCCAATGATTTTTATTTATATTAAGATTGTCTGTGAGCTAGAAATGTTATGTCACTGCCATAATCACTGCTTAATTTATAAGTCTGCATGCATATTTAGCATAATAATCCTTTATACAATTCAATACAACTGTTCGAAGATTCAAGTTTAAAAAATATCAAATTTGTGAAAACACACTCAACATTTAGCTTCTCTTGGAGAGTAACTGAAATTCTGCTCGCTACAATGCATATATCTGTCCGAATGATATTGAACTGCAAATTGATGAAAGTGGAAAATCATTATCACTTTTCTGTGGAACGAGGTGAGCCAAAATCATCATCTTCTTCGTCAATATCTGGCCTCCCCCCACCTAAACCCCCTCGTGACCGAATCTTTACTGCAAAATGTGAGTTCAAGCCTATTCTTTACATGATTAAAGTCCAAGGGCAATTCGTTCACTCTTTCGGGAGAAATTCGAAAGAAAAAAAAATGTGCAAATCCGAAATTGTAACGCACAGAATGCAAAGCTCTTCACGTCAGAAAGTCAGACCTAGAGCTACCAAAGTTAGCACGTAATTAATTCTTGGGTAATAGGGGCTCACCAAGGTAGGATTTTAGAAAATTTTAATTAGATTTAAATTAATTAAAATTTAATAAAAATCTTTAGTTTCTTCCTCAATAACTCCGGAGCATATTATTTATAGCACAAAAACTATTTTGTGCAACACCACTTTAAAATTAAAAAAAAAAAAAAATAATTTAGTTTTTCAGTGACGCCCCCCAATTTCAGTTCCATACAATTTTTTTCTAATTTTAAAAAAATGTTTTCAAAATTAATTCTAAACGCAATTTGTAACAATGATTTTATTGATCAAATGAAATTCAAATAAATTTTTTCGTTTCATCAAATTTTTCACTTGCATGCTTTTGTCAATGTTAAAGCTATGATAAAAAAAATGTTTTATTTGGACAGTATTTCCAAAGCATTCATTCTGTAAATTGCGTGATGTAAAAATTGTTACGCACAGAATGCAACAGCTAATTCTGTTAGGCCAGACGAAAGCCAAGACAGACGAATCAAGCCTAAAAACATTATCATTCTAAGCTGTTTCGGACTAGATGTTCGAATTTCCACGATTTTTCAATTGAAAAAATTATTCACATAATGTTTAGTTTAATTTAGTTTTATTAACGTCCCGTTTTGAAGCAACACGAGGATTATTTTGGGAGGGACCTCCTAATTTCAAAATATTCATGAAGGAGAAACTCAATTAATAAATACATTTTTCAAAAGAAAGATATCTTCGCGACAATTTCTTTTTATATTTCCTCTTTCCACCGGCAATGAATTCGAAGGTTGGCCTTGGGAGAAAATTTTGTTCTCAATACGTCAGCTGAAGGTCATGTTCCGTTCGTAGTTTCATTTCCTACGTAGATATGGTGTGCTCTTGTGTATCACGTGATAATAACAACGAAAGGGGAATACCCTTTAAAGCTAGCAGCGGAGAGTTCGGAGAGCAATTTTACTAGACGAATTTTTTATTACGAAAACTGCTAGAGAAAAGTGATCTGGCGAAATGTCTAGCCAGGATAAACGAAAGTGTTTCACTTTTACATGGACTATAGAAAACATCAGTTATTACTGGTATACAACACGTAAAGTCGTCAGAAGCCCTACATTTGTGATAAATGCATTACAAAAATCGAAATATAAACTTGGCTTTCATCCCAGCAGAATTATGGAGGATAATTGGATTTACCTGTTTCTTGAGGCTCAAGGAAATAGTTCTTTTGTGAGAATAGATTGCGAATTTGCATTTTTATCAAAGGATGGTTCAGCACACCATTCAACGAAATGGAAAAATCGCAGCAGAAAATTCAATGGCGTCACGGTGAGTAAAGACGTTTTCGTTGCAAATAAGCTGCCTGAAGACAAGCTAAGAGCACGCTGCAGAATATGGAAGAGTGACGGAGAGATGACAGAAGATGTGCAATGCTTTGCTCGCACTCGAATCTGCATCGAAAGGGTGTCTTTCTCGTGGAACATTCAAAATTTCAGCAATCTTCACGCTGAAGAAAAATGCACCTACCAGATGAAATCAATGTTGGATAATGAAGTGTTGATGACTTTCAGTCTTCTGTTAAAGAATCCATATACTGGCGAAGATTCTATTAATATCCAACTCGTTTCTGAAAGTAATAAAATAAAATATTGTGTTTTTCACTTAATGCCTTTAAATGGTTTAGGAAGTGCAAGTAAAGGCAAACGGAATGAATTTTCGTTCTCTGAGGATAAGAAACCAAAATTGTTTACTCTACATTTTTCAAAAAATGACCTTATAGCTATTAAAGATCTGTGTTTACCGAACGATGTTCTATCCTTTCGGTGCGAGTGTACCTTCTCTACAGGAGCTATTTCCGAAGAAATCGAAAGCATCAGATATGGCTGTGATAATTTTCTAACCAGTGAACAAGACAATCAATGCTTGGACAAAGAAAATAGATTGTCAGTGTCAAAGCGTATTTTGATTGAAGATCTGGAATCTTTGCTCAATGAAAACATTCTTTCTGACATAAAATTAAAAACCAATGCTGAAACATATCTCGCCCACAAGAATATTCTGAGCGCCCGGTCTCCAGTGTTCAAGGCAATGTTCTCGGATAACATGAAGGAAAAATTTAACGAATGTGTTGATATCGAAGATTTGGATAGCGATACAGTGCATAGAATGCTTCAGTATGTTTACACGGCCGAAACCAAAGATCTACAGTTGGATAATACTTTCAAATTATACCAAGCTGCCAACAAATACGAGATTCTTGCTTTGAGAGATGAATGCTCTGACTACTTAAAATCTAACTTGTGCTCAAAAAACGTGTGTAAAGTGCTTGTTCTTGCAGATGTGCATCAAGATGTAAATCTGAAAACTTCAGTTCAGGACTTCATTTTTAATCACGACGTCGTAAATTCTGCAGAATGGAAACAGTTGATGAAAACTCATCCAAAATTAACCGCAGATACGATGTGCCTCCAACTTCAAAGAAAATCGTTAAGTATGTAAAACGTTAATGTATTACTTTACGTTATTGATTAGAATATTCTCTGCAGTATTTGTTCAATAAGAAAGTTTAATTTTTAAACTGATACATAACTTCTTAAGAAGATTCCTCTAGTCACTTTTTTTATTAAGTTAAAAAAAATGATTTATGCATCAATGTACACGTAATGTATTTTGAAGCTATTATAATGCACGAAATGCATTTTTAGAATTATTGTGAGTTTAGGGAGGTCAGAAATAATACGATAAAATGTGTTAAATTTTATGTAGTAAAAGCGCTTATTTAAACATCATGTTTGTTCATCAATAAAAGTATTAAAATAAATAATACTGACTATATATTTTTCTATCGACAATTTTTGGCCTTTTAATATCTTTTGTGAACATTATGAAAATGTTACGTAATTCAAAATGTTTAATTTAAGTTTTATTTTGAATTTTATGAAAGCTTTAATTTAAAGATAAGCATGATCATTCGAAACAGTCCTGATCCTTTCCGATGTGTGTGTTTTATTATTAACTAGCAGTACGCTCACGGCGTTGCGCGTGGAATCAGGACTTCAACAAAATGAAAAAAAAAAAAAAAAAACCGCCCACAATGACGTGAAAAAATTTTGAAAAGGAAATCAAAACAAAAGATACACATTATTGATTTTTCCGTTTATTTTTTTTTTTCGCGATAATGGCATTTTATTTGTAGAAAAGTTAATCCAAAACAATATTAAAAAATTGCAACGTGAAAATTATTATACTGCAAGCTAAGTATGCGAGATGAATAAATACGTTAAGATACTGCCGAAAATAATAATCAGTCATTCAATTCAAGGTTATGACGTCACCTCCCCTTCAATCAATCACATAGTCATCTGCGTTCCGAAGAAGTGCCGCACGAGGAACTCTCTCCATAAAAATAACTTTCAACTGCGCAGAAAAAAATTAATTTAAAAAAAAAAACTTGAAAAGATATTTTAACCGTTGTTGTTTTAAATCCGGCAGAACCGTTCTACTTATAAGCTGAAAAAAATTGAAAACAATAGTGTTATTAGAAAATCGGATGCAACAAATTTAAAAACAAAACTAACATTTAGATGCCAAAACTGACTATTTTTTAAAAATTTCTCAAAATTCAGTAAATTACGTTAGAAGCTCAAAACTAACTTCATTAGAACGGAAATCGCGTGTTCTTTCTGATGGTGTATCTATTTTTATCGTACAGTTATCCGAAATCAGGCTATTGAGAAATTAGTGCGAAAAATCACCCAAAATAACACAAAACATTAAATAAAAATTTTCTAGATTAAATTTTAAAATTTCGGCTTCGAGGAGCATTCAGTCACCATTACGACTACCTGTATGCCAAATTTCATG
>BGPR01001263.1:56535-131940 GCA_013235015.1 Araneus ventricosus | reverse complement strand
GCTGTAAATTTTCGATAGATTCGTCTGGACATCTTGGACAAACACACACACACAAACGATGACTTTTATAAAGTACTAGCAGTACGCGCACGGCGATGCCCGTGGATGGGACTTCAACAAATAAAAAAAAAAATCGCCCACAATGACACGAAAAGTTTTTCAAAACAAAAGTACATTATAGATTTTCCGGCTTATTTTTCAGCGGTAATAACATATAGAAAAACAGTACAGGTACATTCAATCAAAACAATATATAAAATTATTTGCCCGTGGAATCAGGACTTCAACAAGAGAAATGAAAAAAATTCTTAGAACTTATGACAAAAACTCCGAAGGTCACTTGCAATCCCCCCCTGGCAGCCCTTAATAAATCAAATTGAAGCTGCCTTCCAGAGGAATATCGCTGAAGAAATTTCAGCTCGACGAAGATAACTTTCAACTGCTGCAGAAAATTAATTTAAAAAAACTGAAAAGATATTATTTAACCGTTGTTTTTAAGTCCACAACTGTCTACCTACTAAGCCGAACAGAAAAATTGAAATAATAGTGTTATTAGAAAATCGGATGCAACAAATTTAAAAAAAACAAATTAACATCTTAGAAGCTAAAACCAGTATTTTAAAATTTCTCAAAATTCAGTAAATTAGCGTTAGAGTCAAAACTAACTTGCTTTTAACAGAACGAATGGTTACTCTTGCCATGGTGTACTTCTATTTTTTATCGTACAGATTATCAAACAGCATTATTGAGAATGAAGAGCAAAAATCACCCAAAAAACAACTTAAAACATTAAATAAAAAATTCTAGATTAAATTTAAATTTCGCTTCTGGAGTGCATTCAGTCACCAATGCCACGACTACCTGTAGTGCCAAATTCTCAGCTGTAAGTGGATAGACTCTCGTCTGGACGCAGCCACCACCACCAAACACTACACACACACACACCACCAACATAAACACACACAACACAACGCACACACACACACAACACATTGACCTTTTATAAGTAGTAGATTCGTCAGTACAGTAACTGCTGGTCTGTATTTATTTTGTATTTACAGAAATAAATTTTATTTTGAGAGAGGGGTTAAATTTTATTGAATAAACATCGGTCATCCAGAAGATTCATTCGACTAAAAATGTTTTATTTTATATCTTTCATTTCGAAATATTTCTGATGTTTTCAAAAACTCCAATTATTTAAAAATAACTGTTTGTTTTCGAATTTGATTATAAACAGGCGGATACTTATCTAATGGCTAATTCTGTATGGCACTGGGGCGCCATTGATTCGAAGGCGACAAAAGTTTACTATACTGATTTTATTTTAATTTTGAACCAAAAAATGTATTTATAATTTTAAATATGTTAAAAAATAAACATACGATTAGGGCTTGTAACTATGCATCAGTTATTTTGCAATGCATCATAAGTAGCCAGTTTCTCATTACAAAATATTCATACAGAGTACAATCATCCTTGAAATCTAATAGCATATGAAGTTATCTACATTAAGGAAGCTTAGTGAAAACCGATTGAAAGGCGCTGACGTATTCAAATTGCTTAGGGCATCAGAGAACAAGTGATTTTTTTAAAAAAAATTTTACTTCTCAGTTACTTTATTAGTAACAGTTTACGTTGAGCCACAAGATCTGAAATAGGGTGTCAAGTTACTCTAGCTCAGGGTGCTCAAATATTTTAGGACGCCTCTGATCATAAACCTCTATATATTTTCTGAAAGTATGCATTTTATATCTCTTATGCGCAAGGACATCAAAAATGTATAAAAGAATAAAACCTTCTGCTGTGTACATCATTAAATTTAATTAACATAATAACTTATAATGTTATAAATTCATCGTATGTTTATCATTTTCCAAAATTTATATACACAAATGTATATATCTCCGAATTGATCGAACTTGAATGTAATACTGATAGAATTTAAAAATATTATTGCGTTTCGAAATCATAAACTAATAATAGCACCAATGCTACAGTTATAATTTATCGGACAGAATTATTTAGTCTGCCTATAAACGATGATGTGTTTTCAGGCGCGGATTAAAGGCTAGGTGCACTAGGCTCGCGCCTGGGGTTGAAGCGTGTTGTTTTTTTTTTGCAATAGGTTATTTGTAAGACCCATATCCCCATATTTTACCACATATCTTATTTTAACTGAGCAATTCATTTGTGGTAAAATATGGGAGAAGCAGTCTTGGCGTGGATTATTCTGATAGTAGTTGGGTGCATTAGCAGAAATCCTACGCGCCTGCTGAAGCCATATTGCGAAGATTTACAGTTCTTTTCTCTATTGGTTTCCTGGGACGGGCAAGAGTACCGAGAGAAACGATGATCGTTGATTACTTGATAATTTTTCTAGCATCGCGGGAGGTATGTGTGCAGTATCAATGTACTTCACGCCGCTTATCGCTTCTCCGGAATTTTGCCGCCAATGACTTGTCTGACACCAGGCCTAAAGAGTTGTAAAAGTCTAGTTCAGATAGTATTCCAGATGACTAGATATTTACTTTCCTTGAGAAAGAAACCCAATCATTACAGAGAAAACATCTTCTCAGAAGGCTGTCATTTCAATTATTAGAGTGAATGATATGTTTTTCTTTTCAATGAATATCAGCAGTCTTTAGTAGTAATGGATTTGTTCAGTAGATAAGACCCATGTTCTCTACCGTTATTTAAGTGCTGGGTAACCCAGATATCCCTTCATTCCCTAACATATTCCTTCTATTGTACGGTATTAGATGCTAAAAAGGGGTGGAGGGGTGGTTAGAACATGATAAAAGACCTCCAGTTTATCTACATGTGTGCCTTGCCTATTATGAAACGAACGAATTAGCGTGGGAAGAGCTGTGTTGCAGAAGCTCAAAAGGCAAGGGTGATGATTGGGGAAGCTATTTATACACCGTATTCACCAAGTCATGCAATTGCCTGCACCTAGTTGACGCACAGTGTACCACGATGAATGCATGAAATCTGTATAAACGTAATAAAAGCTCAATGAAAGAAAAAAGGGAGTAGGATTTCCCACTGAGATAGGGATGTCAATGGCATTGATTTATTTTTTTTAGAGGGATTCATTCGCGTTACTTGGGACTAAATTACTTTCATGTCTAATATAACAGGATGAAAAGATTTATTTTCAAAGGAGAACATTACGGTGAAAAATCGTGTATTAAAAAAGTAAGATGGTGTGATAGTAAGATGAGTAAATTTAATATGCCTACAAATGGAAGAGTTTTTTATTTATTTCAAAGCCACACTAGAGCGTAATCACTTTCATGAAAGGCTTCAACCCTGTTACAACGCGCCTAAACGGTACTTATTACCGAAAAAGTAAATGGAAGGTTATGAAAATTTTTTGTGCTGATTATTTTGATGTATATGATGATAATATAAAAAAGGATTTAGTTTTTGACTTATAAAGCAAAAACTGGGGAAAGATCATTTTTATGTTTTTGGTAATAACTAAAATTCCGGTACAATTGTGCAAGACCATAGATTCGTAATATTACCCTAAAAACAACTTATATACTTGGCAAAAAAAAATACGGCTCAAGCAAAGATTGTGTTTAAAAAAACTACCTAATGATTAGACTTGTATTTCCCACACTTTTTGTTGAACCTTTTAAGTGTCTTAATTTAATGCATCGATAGAAGTCATTGTGATGTATGTGGGTATGTGGCTTATATTCCACATCTCCTCTAACAAAGGATTATTTTTCAAAATTTTCACTTATTATTTAAGACAAAGGAGACACTTATAGAACTTTTCTAAAGTCAAAGTTAATAACGTCGAACTATTTCTTTAGTTATATTATTTTCTTTACCATGATGTCGTCTGTATGAGTTAGCCCCGTGTGGACAAGTTACTACAATGCTGGACTTTCCTCCCTGAAAAGTATAAATATACAGGTTACTGTGTTAAAGTGCACAAAATTAAATCAAAAGAAACCTAGTTTATTTCAAAATACACATAATAGATTACAACATTAATTATTTGAATTCTCATCTTTTTCAGAAATCGCTTTTAGAATTTTTGCGAGAAAAAATTTTATGTGCGTAATAAGTCCTCATAGACCCACCTCTTACATTCGTTGCATTGCCACTAGTTATTGGTACTTGAATCTCGTATGGCCTTTAATAAAACAATCACGACATTTTCATCGTCATGCTCTTTATCCGGTTAAAGTTTTTTTTATGTTTCTTTAGCTCCAACATTTCCAACTTTTCTTTCAGAACAAGGTATTTCTTAAAAAAAAAAATCTGCTCCAGTTTAGTTCCAATTCCACCTAGTCCTCCCCAAGCATTTACAGGTTCTTCGGGGTATCTGATTTTTTTTTTTAAATGCGTGTTGAAGATGTTTGAAATTGAAATCAAAGCCCGCAGCTACCTTTTCTCAGAGAATTGACCACTTTTTACATTTCTTCACTACCTTCAGCAGTGTGGATGAATATTTTAATTTCCTTTTAGTTTTCTTTTATGATTCCTAATATTTTTAAACTGAAAAGAAAAATAATGACAATGAATAAAAAAGCATGAATCCAGATATCACGTGTTAACTTGCTCTCTCTTTTGCTATAACTCACAAATAAGCTTTATTCACAGAAAATTATCAATTAAATAACTAAAATAACCACAAGGAACAAATCTAAGAGGTAAATCTATAATAAGTTATATTGTTCTTGTAAAACACGAGCTCTACTAAAACCCTATGTAGTAAGAACAAAACTTACTAAATGGTAAAAAAATCAGTAGAAATTGTGCCCTTCACATTACATCTCAAGACTAAAACTTCAAATTGGTCTTGAATGCTAAATGCGTAGCGAGACACTATATGAAACGACAAATTGCGCCCTCCGACCATATAGGGATCAAAGCCCATAATCGTGCCTGTACCAAACTTTAGCCCCCTCCCCTACATGTTTGAAAAAACAATTAAGCATCATTACAGATTATGAAAATCTCGCTCTAAAGAGAAAAACACAAATGATTACTCACATCTTAGACGATATTCTAGTAAAAAAATAAAATGCTAGATTTATAAGATACACATCAAATGAGCATCAGCGCTTATAGCATGTCAAGTTCTTATAGTAATAGTTTAATCTAAGATCCTGGTTTGTCTTTCCTGAGCAAATGAAACAACGATCGCTTCGAAGAATTGTTCTGACCGTAACCGAAATTCTTCTTTTCTTATCTTAGATACTTGTCTCTAGACTTAATGGTGGATGCAGATTTAAAAGTTTTTTTGTTTACTCTTAATAAGATTAATTTTGTATAGATTATTAAAACAAGTAATTTGTTAAAATTATGATTTTGTCTAATCTCAATTGGACGACTTCTACCCATTTGGATATTTTTTATTATTTCAATCCTATTTAAGATGGTTAAAGGATAGCTAAGATATTTATGGGTTTATTCTCGATTCCCCGTTGGGTTAAGGGAGCGTTTCAGCTCTTTCGATGCCAGGACGTTTGGTCTTTCTCAGACCGAAGAAGGGGTCTATATTCGTATTCCTCAGTCGTTTCAGACATCGCTTTACGCTGAGGAAGTGAGTGCCTTCTGCTATATTTCTCTGCGCGCAACGATCAAGCGATCGTCATTGATTTCATGGTTTCAGATTCAGTTCAGTTTCCAGTCGCCAAGGAACTATGGCGAAGGCATACATTTATTTCTCAGATTCGAAATTATGTTGGATTGATGAGAAAATATCACAGATTTTAAAGTGGGAAAGTTGATCGCATCTTTTCAAAGACACCAGAGTAAGAGATGGCGAAATTAAGCTTCTGTTCTTATAAGATGCATTATAATGCATCTTCTTGCTTTCAGTAAGTCCATTGTTAGGAGATGTAAACCATTGCTTTTACAAAATAATACATTTATAATGAATATACATTTATAGAGCATAGGTGACAGTCTTTTTCTCAATATATTGATGTAATTTTACATTTTTCTAGAGAGAGGAAAGAAGTAATAATTTTTTCCATGCCAATTATTTTAACATAGAATAAATCTTATAAATTAATATTACCAAACCATTTATTATTTCTGCAATTATAAGAAGAATAAAACGAAGAAAAAAAGTTATTAAATTCAAGCAGAAGTTTTCACACATTAAAAAAATTACATCTTTATGAGGAACAGAAAATTCTTTTATTGTCAGATTTTGCAATTATTTTGATAAATATTTGACAAATTTCTTACGAATTAAGACCAAATAAAAGAAAATTGTAATGATATATACGGAATGAGGAAAGTCATTTCCACACCAATAGTTAAAAAATTTTAAAACTACCCTAATTTAATTTAATAGAGAAAATATTATAGTATGAATCTCTAAATGTAATTTATCTTAGCTAATTATCAAATATCATTTACTTATTCTTGATGATAGTAAAATTTAACTACTTTTAAAGAATTTAATTACATTCAGGATTATCAGTATTAAATTATTAAGAATTATTTTAAATTCGATAAAAATTTGTACTTTTTAAATCTAAAGTAATTGATAAATTCTTCTTCCAGATTGAGTCAAATGGATTCATTTATCACGATAAACCCTTTCAAAACACAATTAACGTCTTAGCTATCATTTTAAAGAAAATTTGTTAAGTCTCAGCATATAAGAAACGACTTCTGTGCTAGCGAATAGCGTTTACGCCAGTACGAGCTGGCAGAAATCACGAGTCCTTTTTTCGACCGAGGGTCGAGATCCCAAACCAGTTGAGATAAACGGTAGAATCCACTTGCGTTAACAGGCGGAAAAATGACGTCTTCTCCCAACCAGGGTAGAATATAGAACCCGTTCAGCGTAGCTTAAGGATGTGTTTTGTATTTAAAATTAATTGTTACTTATCTTAATTGTAGTTTAAATAGCAAAAAATTCTGTAATTCGATGCCATGTCAGACACATTTGTACATCAATTCAAGGAGGTTCAAACCAATGAAGACAAACAAACATTTTTTAATAAATGATTAATAGCTTTGAAAGAAAGCTCAGACATCTTCAAAAATCGTTTGGATAGTTTTTCAAACTACGAGATCGAAATATTTTCATCATACAAGCATAATAAAGATATCAAGAACTTTAAAAGGTATTTACGTTGCTTTTAGCTCTAATTTAGATATTGAGGATTTTTAAAGATGTCCAGAGGTTTCTGAAGGCTTTATTTTTATATCATAAACGAATGGTTACAATTTGAAGGCCAATTTCAAAGAAAATATTCCGCATATGGCGTGAGTTTTCTGTAATTTTTTATTTGACTTAAACGCTGACTTCCGTGATATTGATTTTATTGACTTTGCATTACCCGGAATGAACGTAATTACGGCATTTTAATGTAAATAAACAAGCAAAACTCGTACCATAGTTACCATTTTATATATAATTTTTATATCTTTTTTTTCATTATATTCATCGCACATATTCGACAACTAAAGTGAGTTACATGCTTCGTAGGGATCCATCATCAGATTGGTATTCATGCTCCTGCTAAGAGAAGATGTCGTCCATATGCCGGTGTATATTGGCGTTCGCCACAGTGCCAGTGATGATCATTGTTTGCGGCCAGCCATGCATACCCTGCAGCTCAAGGTCGGGTTTTCGTTATGGCCTACTTTTAAATTACTAGAACAATCCAGCATCCGCATTAACTGAAAGCATCAGATATATAAAAGAAATTTAGTACAGATTAGAAGACCAGCAGAAGTAGATACGAAATTACTTACATTAGCATGCTGACAATTGGATGAAACGGAAGAACCTTTACATTAAAGAAGTAGGAAAAGACGAGACCAGGGACTCTAAAATGAGGATGATTGTCAACTTTGGAAAATACTTGTATAAATGAGGATGTTATATGTAATAATATTGACGCATTTAATTAAAAATTACTGATAAGTAAAACAAATATATGAACATTTACTTTCCTCTTATATACAGTAAAAATGTAAGTAAACTTTGTATTTTATATTTATTTTTAAATAGAACATTCTTTTCTATGTATCTAACATTAGTTAAGTGCATTTACTAATATGAAGTAAGCCAAAAGACAACAGCAATGATTTTAACTTTAAAACGTGTGAAAGAATATAGTTTACGCCAGGATTTTCCCAAATGACTCCTCTGTGCGTCAGCCGCTAAGTTCGGCGACTCTCACCACATAAATGTTTATGACGAGATTTTATTATGGGAAAAAAATTATTTTGTGGTCTTTGGGAAGTATCTTTAAACCAGCTAGATTTTTCGGAATTGTATTTTTGTTTACATCAGAAAAGATGATAATCACCGAGCTTTTCCGCGGAGCATAGGAATAGGATCCTTAAGCCTTGTTCCCATGGTCCGTGTCCGTCGTTCCACGTCCATCGTTGAGGATTTACTGTCGGTCGGAATTCGACCAACTGCACCGTTTCCACGACACAGACACAATCTACAACACCCCGACGGGAGAAAAGGAGCCTCCGAGCAAGCAACGCCGAAATACGGATCCACGACGGGAGAAAAAGCGTCTTCGAGCAAGCAACGCCGAAACACGGAGCTACGACGGGAAAAAAGGCGTCTTCAAACAAGCAACGCCGAAACACGGACCAAGGGAACAGGGCTTAGAGGCAAATATGAATAGTTATGCATTCAATATTAAAGTAATATTTAAAATAATAAAATGCGTTTATTGTAGTATTTGCATACACCGCCGTAGCGTCGTCCGCAAAACGCATTCTAGTAAAAAGGAACATTTATTTTTGTTTTATTATATTTGCAGATAGTTAAGTTGATCATTCAGGAGCTCTCCACGGTACGAAAATCTGACCACTCCACGCCAAAACTGATCATAAACGCAATTTAGATTGTCGTGGGATAAGTATGGAAATGCGGCGGGAATAGGTACATAGAACGGCAGGCTTGAGTTACATGGTTCACCGAGGAAATCAGAGAAGGCAGGGGTAGGGAATCGGCGTGAATGGTAGTGGATAAATTTGCATGACGTGGAGTGATCGTGAATGACCGTTAAAGTTGAACCAGCTGTTTGAAGAAGGGAACAATGCAAAAAAAAAAAAAATCGAAATTTTGAGGACTTTTTTGGAACATAACACATATTATCATACAGACACTTATTGTTAGCTGTAGAAAAGGAACGAAAATCACTAAATAAACCAATAATGTAGAGAATTTCATATGAAAGTTATCTTATTTATTATTTTCTTAACTATTGTAAGAATTTTTTTTTAAATTCCACCAGAAGAAAGCTTTTGGATTCATTCATTTCTTGAAATTGCTGATTCAATTGTAGTTTTTCCTTCAAACCGGAGAAAGTCCTATCTGTCAAAGCTGAATGTGGAACAGTTGGCAGAAGAAGAAAATTCTAGAATGCTGATCTAGAGCAAGCATTCTGTCCTCAAATTCACACCAGCCACTTTTAATTTCTGCACCTGATTTTTGTTAATGGTTAGTCGTGTCAAATTCTTATCAGGCATTGCATCTACTTGAAATGGAAGTATCAGTCTGTTGAGATCTCAGGAATTTTCGGCATGAAGAAAGTTTTTAGCTGGTGAACGTCCGTGTTTCTTTAATTAGAATTCAGATTTATAATCTAAATTCAACAGTCTATAATATGTCAATATAGCGCTCCGTCCAAAATACTCAATATTTAATTTTCTATTCATTGTAGCATCAGACTAAATAAATAGCCGTCCTAATATAAAAAATTATTTATTCGGCTATATACAAAACCAGCGAGAGTGGTCTCCCCTAAACCTTCTCGTATACTTCTCGAAAAAGGTGCTGTTTCCCCTCTCCCCGCGTGGATAAAAAAATTCGAACCTATTGTCTATCAGAAAATATTTAGGTAAAAAATCAAATTCGAAGAGATGTGTTCCGATTAAATGAATACCGATTTCTACTCTTTCTTGGTTGAAGGACAATCCTTCCGCGTGCACAGATTGCTACCAAGTACGCATGCGCATGGAGAATCGGATGAAAAAAAAAGTGCCAAGCAGGAGTCAATAAATATCGTGCACAGAAGATTGCGTTCAATGCGCATGCGTGTGGAGATGCGAACTCGTTGGAGATGCGCTTATACAGACCGACAGACAGTCAACCTTTTGACGGATTTGGCCCAAAATTTTATACGGACCTACATTCATGACGATAAAACTGTGTATAAAATTTTATCCATCTGGCTTTTCAAGTTTTTGAGTTATAGCGTTCGTATGACCTTCAAGTTCACATACCAAATTTAAGCCCTGTATCTCTAATAGTTTTCGAGTTATCGTGTTCACAGACACACAGGCAGACATAATTCCAAAATTGTGTTTTTCGGACTCAGGGAGGTCTAAAACGTGGAGATTCGTCAAAATCTCGAGTTCGAATTTTTTGACGATTACAATACTTTCTCTTTGTATACTTCGTTTACGAGAAAGTAAAAAAGTCGTTTAGTAATACAAACAAATTTGAAGAACTATCTTTTTAAGCTTGAAAAATCAAATCAATTTCAATAATTCACATTGCTTACAATCTGTGCCTCGAGAAACAAAACATCTCAAAATAATTTTAAAAAAGCCGTCTTAATTCAGTGTTTGAAATACGAGACTGAATATTGAAATAAATTGCGTTGCACCATCAAGAGGTAAACTACCTGCTTGCGATAATAATCTTGAGGAATAATACTCAGCATTGCAGATGTGAACACCATGAAAAATGCATGGAGGGTGTGTCTGTTGACCCCTGACCAAATGTGAAGCGGAGGACCTTCCTTCACCTTTAACCTTTATTGGCCAGATGGCTTTCCTCTTGGTGGAAAATCACTTCTCACTGTAAAGCAGTGTTTATATTCAGACAGTATTGCCACGTCATTAAGATGACGCATGCGCTGAAAGAGAAACAGATGGAACAGCGGCATGTAGTTGTCCCATTCGGACGAGTACTTACATTTTTCTCTATGTGCATGCGTGATCCTATTGGCGTGAATACTGGCTTCATGTAAACGATGCTTAACACCCGAGCTGTGATGTACTCTGCCTTTTCAGAGCACATTTGGGTTTATTAGGAAATATCTTTAGTTGCCAAGTCTCATGAAGAGAGGCGAGGCTCATAGAGTCTCGGCAAGTCTCATAGAGTATATTGACACAGTAGTGAGTTCTCATGTGTACTCTATGGTGTTGGGTGCCGTATAAATAACATGAAGACATGCGAGCTTCTAAATTTTGTTTTATTGAAAGTCATTAACTAAAGAAATAAAGAAGGTAAGTAGGACGGCTTGTTTACTAAAAAATAATATCTTACCATACACTCTACAGATTGGCTTACTGCTACTCAAGCTAACTGATTACATAACTGACTGGGACGGCCACAGTAAAACCATCTAGATCTTTTATATATTTGCTGTGACGTCAAAAACCGTCACAGCTAGCAGACGTAGGAATTCGGAATATTTAATTGTTGCCAACACAAGGAGAGAGGCATATTCACTATTACAGTTTAATTAGAAATAAATGTTGGTGCACATAATTAGATGAAGAATACTGCAAATATATGTGCAATTAATCACTGTAGTTCAAAAAGAAATACATTTGCTGAGTATGTGATTGTACAAGGAATGCTATAAATTCTGTTAGATGTATTGGGCTTCTTTGCCACAAGGAAATAAAAATTGTTGTAGACGGCTTCGGCCAGATCGTCTTTTTTTGGCTTGGTTTGTCTTCTTTGTTCCAGTATCCATCCAGAAATATAGGTTGCTATCATGAAAATTGAATATCAAATGCTGATTATGCTCTTCACGGTTCCTTGAGAAAGGAGTCTGAAATTTCAGATTTTGTGATCCTCATTAAAAACCGCGCTACTTTAGAAGCCTTGTGCCTGGTTATGTTACATTGTGCTATGTTATATTGTGCTTATGTAACTTTTAATTACAGGTCACTGATCTCTTCTGAAATTTGAACTTCAATACAAAATCCGAAATGATGCAAAATTCAATTACGTGTTAGATGAATGAAAACATGTTTATAAGAGTATCAGAACAGTGTGTGTACCGGATATGTTTCTTATTTTATCTATCATCTCAAAAAAGTCTTGTTTATAGATGCAATAAAAATCAATCAACTATATAGTCCAGTCAACGAAGGAAAAATAGAAAAAGAAAATGGTGTAGTTTTGAAATTTGGCACAGTTGTTGGGGTTAGTGTCTTAAACGACATACTAAAAGTACCCGTCGTGAGTGGGGTTGCTGCGGGGTACAGGGGGGGGATTTAAAGGGGTCGTTTTCAGTTTTTCTTAAATATCTCGGAAAAATATGGGTTCTATAAAAAACACTCAATTACAAAATTAAACTACATAAAATTTCCTATAAAAAAAGTCCTACTTTGTAAATTAAAAAAAAAAAGTTGTAGTTTTGAAATTCGGCACAGTTGTTGGGGAGAGTGCCCTAAACGACATACTAAAAGTCCCCGCTGGTGGAGGGTGCGCATGGGTAGAGGGGGTTGAAATAGGGGATTTCTCAGTTTTTCTTAAATATCTCGAAAACTATGGATCCTAGCTAAAAAACTTAATTATAAGGTTAAACTAGATTAAATTTCCTACAAAACTAGTCCTAAATGTTTTGTAGAATGGCATTTTAGAAGATGCGGGGGGTAAAAGTGAATATTTAAAAAGAATCCTTATTATAATGGTAAAATCAATTAAAAATGTTGAAGCAACAACTCTCCGAAAAACATCAAACTTATTTGAAGAACAACCGCGTTTTCTTCCTCACCTCTCATCCGTTCTCCATCACTAGACCCTTTACTCAGTCTTTTGATTCTGTTAACTCTCCAAATGAGTGTATTTAGACAGTATAATATAAATCTACATATCTATGCTGAGTTTAACTTAAAAGCTCGCAACCAGTTTGTCACAGCTCGACAGAAACATTTTCTATCCATTGAAGAAATAAGACCAGGCATTTTCAATTACTAACACAAAAAATGGTTGCAAAAGGAACTGAAACGAGAGTTGCTACAGGGGATGCTGATCCTATATTGTGAGATCTGGGTTAGAGAAAGCAACTTCTCATCCCAAGGGAAAGACGTAGACCTAGTCGTGTTATTGATTGTTTTGGCACCACCAGAAAGTAACATTTATTTTATGAAGCCTGGCAAGGGAAAAGTAGAAGCTAAATTATTTCTTACAAGAAAGCTGCAGAAAGAACTTTCTTTTGCCCAAACCATCATCCTTCTCCATGCATTCCGTGGCTGCGACATTACACCAGATATTTATGGAAAAAGCAAAGCACTATAGTTACATTGTTCAAAAATCTACTAAACCAGATAAAAACATTGTTGACATCTTTTATAACAACTCATCAACACCAGATGATATCCCACAAGCCGGTGAGAAGATGTTCGTAGTACAAAGCCTTTGCTGATGAACATAATTTGAATAACCGTAGATATGCAGCATTTCTCAAATCATCAACCAAGATCGGAGCTGATCTTTCCTCAATTCCTCCAACCAAAGGAGCGGCGGAGCAACACACGTTTAGCAATGTGACTCTGTTTTGGCACCTTTAATAGTACCTGTACCAAAGGTGCACCTCTAGAAGAAGAGGATGCGTTCGAACTTGATCATATACTAGGAAAACATGGTGAAATTTAATTACGAGCAAGTGTAAAAATGGGTTATGTATATTTTTATGCATGTATGTATATAATATTATGTTATAGAAAGATATAATATGTTATAGATATATTGTAATAGATAGCCGCTGTTTTGAAATTTGAACTTTCTTTCATAAAAATACAACTAACATTTTCAACCACTTAGTGTAATTATGTACTCTTTTTCAAGCTGCTATTATATTCTAAACTATTCATCCTAAGAACAATGTATCGGAATATTTTTATAGGAAATTTAATTTAGTTTAATTTTATACTTAAGTTTTTTTTTCGCTAGGATCCATAGTTTTTGAGATATTTAAGAAAAACTGAGAAATCCCCCTTTTCAACCCCCTGTACCCCCTGAACACCCTCCACCAGCGGGAACTTTTAGTATGTTGTTTAGGGCACTCTTCCCAACAACTGTGCAGAATTCCGAATTTCAAAACTACACATTTTTTAAATTTACAATTCGTTGACTGGACTACGAGTAGAAGGGGGGCGAGTGAAGGAGAACGAATGTAAGGGGAGGAAGGGAGCATAATTGTTCATCAAATGGGTTTTCTACCCCCCTCTCCGACATATGCGATACTACCCTTGTATAATTATTATATAGGCATGAGGTTATTATGAGGGTTGTTGATACAGCCCTTTTAATCGATTTTACCATGACAGTAAGGAATTTTAGAAATATTAACTTTTAAATCCCCTGTATATTCTAAATTATTGATGCTACAAAAACAAAGTAGGACTTTTTTGTAGGAAATTTTATGTAGTTTAATTTTGTAATTGAGTGTTTTTTGATAAAACCCATATTTTTCGAGATATTTAAGAAAAACTGAAAAAGCCCCCTTTAAACCTCCCGCGCACCTCCTCCGGCGGGGACTTTTAGTACGTCGTTTAGGATACTACCCCCAACAACTGTGCCAAATTTCAAAACTACACTATTTTTTTCTATTCGTCGATTTTTGGCCTTCGTTGACTGGACTAATAGTTCCGAAAGTAAAATGCGAAGCTGAAAAGGCCTGAAAAAGTTTTATAGATCAAATTATATAACAGTAAAGAATAAGCAGCTTTTAGAAATGGGCAAACTATAAAAATACTTCATTTCTTACTTCTAAAGTTAAATCGTAACTACAGTGAATTTAAACCGTAGCTGTTACAATTTAAAGATAATCAGAATTTTAATAGAAACCTGTTTTTAAACAGAATTTTGATGACTTAGTTTTTTAAAAATAACAAAAAAAAACATGCGATTAGATTCTTTATGAGAGAAGGAAAATGATTTGACAATATTTGTTTCTGATGATTAGCAGAAATAAATGCGTGCATTATAGATACTACAAATTAGAACAAGGGTAAAAAATTTGCAGCTAGATGGTAACGGTAAGAATGGAACTCCTCTGGAATCTCAAAGTCAGAAGGAAATTTCCTTCCGTTAAAAAGTATGACTTTCAATCAGAGAGAGAAATAATCTCTAGTAACAATAAAGTAGAATGAAAAATGGCATCATATTTTGTAATACATATCTCAACTTGTTTTTCAAATGCACTTGGTCTCCCATAAGATATATGCTCTTTGAGACACATCCAGTATAACCTCTACAAATGTTCGGTCTGAATGATATCACCACTGCTGTAACCATCAAACAATTATTAACAATAATAATACCTTAGTTATCGAGGAAATGGGATAGGCCTGTTATTCCCAATTGGTCTGTTATCTCCTATTAGCCTCCCCTTGGTAAGGGGCATTGACCTCTTTCCTATACATAGAGTAATAATCTCAACAATTGGTGTTTAATGATCTTATCAAAATGGTACCAACCAATTTTCACCCAATTGCAATAACATTGAAATAATAATGCAAATTCCAGTAATTGCAAAAATGTTAATGTCACAACTAGCATTTAGAAATCTTTCTCTATCAGTGCTCTTTTAATGCCGATAACATGCATCATGTATACATATAATCAAGAACGGGTCTCAATTCTGTCGGAGACCCGCATCTAGACACAGCTTTGTACCCCATCTGTTTAAAAAATAATCTTTTATATTCTAATACCTAATAGTTACTTTGATTGTTGTAATAATGCTTTCTAAATAAAGTCGTTCGGGGGACGGCTTTCTGGTGCGGGGCCCTGTGTGCCCCGTGGGGCGGGGTAGGTTGATCGCTTTTTTCTACGGGCAGCCACCTAAACTGCGAAAAGAGATCACACGATCTCAAAAGCGGGGCTGTCCGTAGTGTGAAGAAGAAGTTATTTTCATTGATTGTATTTGTTTCGTATAGTTTTCTCTACTAGGCTGAAAATATTTATGGCTGTCTCTTTTCAGTTGTGGGCCGCGGTGGCCTTGTCGTATGGTCTCACTTTCGGGCCGGATTGCTCGAAGTACGATACCCGATAACACTCAAGAACCCCCATGTACATAGATACGGTGTATGATAAATCTGACTTCGTGGGTCAAACGTCTTTCCGCTGGTGTAGTGTGGAAGTTTGGAGAGGGAGTACAAGGTCATGTGTCATCCTCTTCATCTGATCGCGGTTCAAAATTACAAGGTCCTCTCAAAAATAGCCCTCATGTTGATTCAGAACGTGACTTTAATATAACTAAGTTAAGCTATCTTTTCTCAATTGTTACTTCTTGTGGAATATATAGTTTGATTATAATTAAAGTTGTGCTCTCAAAAGGCTGTAGAAAAGGAACCATTGGTCAGATGAATCACTGATATTTCATCTGAGTACACTTGAAGCAATGGGAATTTGTTTTGCGAAAGAAAAAATATAGTTCAAAAGTTGACAGATAGATAGCGTTGTACTCGTGATAAGATGCTAAAAACGATTGCTTTAAAAGATATGCTAATTTTAAGATGCTAATTAAAAGAGGTGACATGCGCACCGCACATTACACTTGTGATAAAAAGGCGGGGAACGTGCAGTTCCTGTTATTCTGCGTCTGAGAAGGTAGTCATGACTCTATCATTGAAGGATCAGGCTCTGCTTGTGAAGCTTTTTAACAAGAACGGTGACTGTGCGGCGATTGTATTGAAGAAATTCCGGACATTAAAGGGTTTAAGAAGCGGCTCTGGTCCGATCACTGCATTCAGTCTGAAGAAGATGATTGATAGATTCGGAGAGTTGGGTTCATTTGACGTGAAATGTGGCAGAGGGAGGAAAGCAATTGCTTCGACGTTAGTGGAGGATGTGGCAACAGCATTGCAGGAAGCGTCAAGCAGTGCTTTGGGAACGTGCAGTGCACGGAGAATTTCCCGAACTTGACACATGCTTGTCAGCACGTGGAGATTCGTCAAAATCTTGAGTTCGAATTTTTTGACGATTGCAACGCTTTCTCTTTGTGTACTTCGTATACGAGAAAGTAAAAAACGTTCATCCTTATACATATAGATACATTTTCAGTGCTATTTAACTTGTCACTCATTTCCTGTAATTATCTAAAAATTCCAGCTTATATTGTAATTGATAGTACAGGAAATTTTACAAATGAAAATATAAAATTACAATGAAAATACAATGAACACATGGAAAAGTTTAAAACGAAATTATCTTAACATTTTGAAAAAAAAAAAGAAAAAAAATTGAACCAACTTTTGCACTATTTATTTGCAACATAAGTTCTTTCCAAGAAAGCATTTCTTTCGGTCTGTTGACAACAGTTCTTAACCACTCTTTTCGACTATTTTATTCTTGTATTATTCTATCATAGAGATTTTTTATGTATCTTTCATTTCCGTGTATACATATAGATAGTAGCTCATTTCTCATTGCTATTACTTCATAGCTAGTGTTTAGTGTTCGAGAACGAGCTGAGAATAATGTTCCGTTAAGTTTGTGTAAATTGTTAATTATAAATCGATGGCACTTAGGCATATGCTTGCAGTAATTCATTTCGATTAATTACGCTCTGGTTTTGTGTTTGTATTGATTAACAAAAGGGAAAAAAAGAAACGAATCAATATTCATTGATACCAATGGGCATCACAGCATTGTTTATTACAATCTTACGTTCATTTCAAAAATGCATTTTATTCAGCATTTTACAGTGCTTCTGAGTCAATGCGTCAGATGCTTTAAGGATTGATCAAATTATTAAAACAAGCATTTATAGATTTCGGGTTCTAAATTGCAAATTGTATCTAGGTATGTTTAATCTGCGGTGAAAAACTGAAACAACACAGACCATTAATCAGAAAACACCATTTATAATAGAGTAACGAATTTTTGAATGATGCAACATTAAAATTTTTTCTGTAGTTTTTTACAGAAGATTCGTAACTATCCGGCCTAATGTGGCAGAAGGGCAATCCGGAAAAAGAACCATATAGGACAGAACTCCAAAAATGCTCACTTCCGACCATACCCATATCATTAAAAGCAAAATTTTTATAACAAAAATCGCTCTTATTCATAATTGCTGACCCCTTAGCAAAAACTAATACTTTATTCAAGTTTGTTACGTACTGGCACTTCACATTTAAAAATTTATTACGGTAAAAGAAAGGCAAAGACTGAAAATATTGTATCTGTTTTAGGATAAATTTGATAATGTCTAACTTACTTGCAGGAAACATAAAATCGTGTACACTGTACATTATGAACTTGAACACATACACTTAAAAATAAACTAAACGTTAACGTAAAACGTAGCCTTAATTCTTTTAAAAAAATTGTTTATATTTATTTTCTTCTTCATTGATACATGATTACACTAATGTGAAAAGGCAGTCCTAAGATGGAAGAGTCAAAAATGAAAGTTTTTAGTTTTTGAGCGCCTTAGAAAAGCAAATTATTCGTCACTTTAGTACGGAGAATTATTCTTTTTAACCAGGCCGGTTAGTACGAACCCGAAAAATCGTCAGCCGGATATTCAATAAATTAGTATTTAGGACAAGTTCCCTGTCTAACAACTGCGTCCATTTGAACACTGCACTTATCAGCCAGAAGAAATATAATTGTCTTTCCCTTGCAACCTGCGTTTTAGTTGTAGAGTATTGAGGATACGTTCCGTTTATTACGGACTTTCAGTGCGGAGAATCATTCTTTTTAACAACGCTGGATAGTACGGAGGCTGAAAAATCGCCAGCCTAATAATCGAGAAAGTAGTAAAATTAGTATTTGGAGATGTCCCAAGTCTAACAACTGCTTTCATACGAACACGCCACTGTCAATCCGAAGAAATGTTATTGTCTTTCATTTGCGCCCTGTGTTCTGCCTGTAGACTATTGAGGCTACGTTCGGTTTATTACGGAGAATTATTCTTTTTAACAAGGCCGGATAGTTCGGAAGCTGAAAAAGCGCCAACAGGATAGTCGATAACTTAGTAGAACTGGTGTTTTGTAGATGTTCCTGGTCTCACATTTGCATTTATTTGAACAGAAGACTTGTCAGCTGGAAGAAATGCCACTGAGGAGATGTTCCAGGTCTCACAACTGCGCACATTTGAACACGCCACTGTCAGCTGGAAGAAATATCATTATCTCTCACTTGCACCCTGTGTTCTAGCTGCAGAGTATTGAGGTCGCGTTCGGTTTTTGAGCAAGAGTGTCTGAACTCGACTCCGACGTAAGCCGCAATAGCGAGAAGCAGGAGTGCGATCAGGATGTAAATCTTGACAGCGGTGCACAGAACATCACTGTAAGCATAGGCGATCGAAAATCCCAGAGAGCTCCAGAAGTAGAAGTTTGAAAATGCAGGCTCCTCGTTTTCCTTGAATATAACTCCATAAAATGCTGCAGAAGGAGAAAGAAATAAATATAATAAAACAGTTTTTTAAAAACACACTCTCGTTATTGTACAAAATAGTTGAATTTCCTTAACTTTATTTATTTTCTGCTTTGCAGTTTTTAATTTATAATTCATTATTACAAATTTTATAAAATCTTGAAAGCATTTCTTTCTCATATTCAACATTTGGTATGTATAACGTATGGAATTAAAATTTAATTAACTGATAATTAAGTTTGGAAAATATTAAAAATAGGGTATTGTCACCGATAATGCTTAAGTGTACAAAATTTTAGAACTCCAACACTTCAGAAAGAGAAAGAAAAATGAATTTCAAAATTCCACCCTTACAAGCATGAGTCAATTTTGTCTTGAAAATAAGAAATAAATATGAAAAATTTCAAAATATTATTATAAAATATAAGGAAGAATGCGAAGAAGATTGAATAAAAATTGTTGCGGTTATGGACTTGATTTAATTTCAGTAAGAAAAACTTAAAAAAAAAGCTAGTTCAAATATTTTAACATTGGTTTATTTTTATCTCAAAAATGCATTTTTGTGTGTTCGACCAATCACTGCAAAATTACATAAAATCGTGGAAAAACTAGAAATCGAGCAAAATAAATAAATAAAAAATAAATGATTTCAAGGTTCTATAACATTTATAGTAAAAAATTATAAATTAAACACTAAAAAGTAGACAAATTAAACTTTTCAATACAATAGAATCTCGATTATCCGAGCCTCTATCAATCGAGGCCTCTGCTAACCCAGCTGCTGCCAGAAAATAGAACTATGTTTGTCATTTTTCTAGAAAGTCAACGAAAGTCAAAGTTGGCATTGGAGCCCATTTTAGCGATACGAGGACTTGTACTGTATTACCGCCACGAGAAAAACCCTAGACACCAGACATGCCTGTGGCGGTCGTTATGGAAACGGGATATTCCACTGCATTTTGAAGGTGAAGGAAAGGGCTTTATTTCATTTGGCGCAGACAGAACCGACGGTAGTGTCGTTTCGCTTTGTGCTACGGTCAAATACGAATTATCGCCTAGCGAAGTGTGCTTAGTTCGCCAAATGTTGCGGTTGATTTTATACCCGTTTCCCTCCTTTCTTCGACTCGTTTGCATGCGTCAGGCGGAGTTCATTTCACCAAAATATGGGTTAGGTGAAAATGGAGGGGAAGATGTTTACATTGCACTTACCGTGAAATAAGAAAGAATTCCGGAAGTGCGCTCGTCTTATCATTGCCTGTCACCCCTTTCCTTAGTAAAATCGTCAAAAGTACTAGTCTTGGCATGTTGAAATGATCAATAGAAGGTTATTATCGGGGAGTGGTCTTTTATAACTCAAGAAGTTTTTTAGAGGGGGACAAACCAGCTCCTGTCTTAAGCATTTCAATAGTGATGTGAGGAAATTCCATGCATTTTGATGAAAAAATGCACTAAAGCTTCGTGTAGTTGAGCGGGAGATAATATTCTTTTGAGAACACCCTTTAAGAATCATTGGGAAAATACAAAGGGAACAGCGAAAATCAGTGACATTCACGAATCCTCTTGTAAAAACTAATTAATGTTCGAAAAAATGCGTGCAAGAAGTTTGATAACTAATAAAAGTGTTTGTTAGAATGTTAATACGTGGTATCACTTGTGAACTTATTGTTATAATTTCATATACACAATTTCGGAAAGACTTGCCGAAAGAAAAGAAGTCATTATTCAAAATTTAGTCTCTACTAACCGAGTTTTCGATTATCCGACGTGATTACGGTCCAAACCAGCTCGGATAATCGAGGTTCTGCTGTACACTAATAAAAGTACGTGTTTGAAACTGTTTTTTTTTAATTTGTTTTTAACCCCTTTAACTGTGAATTTTCTGTACCACCTAATTAGATGACCCCTTCTGTTTTGGAAATGTGTTAAAGTATTGATTCGAGTAAGAGTCCATAGAACACATGAAAGATATAAATGGATATCCGGTAATTTTTGTATCGAGTTATAGCATCTATGGATGACTTAATTTCAGTTTAGAGGGTTAAAATGTCATAATCCGACACTCGAGGAGAGCTCGGCCAAAACAGTTAAGGGGTTAACATTGCTCGAGCCATTCTTACCTATTATCTGCGACCACCAAACGCTGGCGCCTATTCCGTACACTCCGGAGAGAATGAAGTAGAGGGCGTAGTTGTCCGACTGCGGCCCCCACAACAGCAGGACGATGAACATGGTGAGGTGTGCGGACGCCGCCAGCAGGAAGACGGGCATCCTGGTCATCCATTTCACGAGGAAGCCGGACGAGCAGTCCATCACGGCGCTGACCACTCCGTAACAGATGGTCACGTGGCCCACTTGCGAAATACCCCAGGCACAGGCGATGTAAGACTGAAAAATAAAGGTGTGCAATCTTCAGACGAAAATAAATAAAAATTCCTAAAATTTCTGTAATAATTTAGTCAATTTATTTTTATTTTCTCGTACACGAACCATACATACATAGAGAAAAGCGGTTCCGAAATCTAAATAAAAATAAAGTGGCGATATCTGTGATGCCCTGAAACAGTGACTGTTGTCTCGATTTTGCAATCCCTTTTCTACTAATAATACAGGAGAAAGTGTGTGTGTGGTGGCGCTCTACAGGCCAGACCGCGGGCTATGAAATTGACGGAGGCTTGACGAGCTATGAAATTTGGCACAAACACACTTTGGAGAGTGAGAATGTGCACCTCCGAGCTCTTTTTTTGAAATTTTAATTAGAATTATAATTAATTAAAAATTAAACAAATTTGCGATTTTCCTTAATAACTTACGAAAATATTATAGCACAAAAATCATTTTTACACCATCTGAAAGTGCAAAGAATTACCATTCGAATGATATCAATTATGTTGCCGTACAATGTTTTCTCGAATTTTAATAAATCTTTAAAACTGTTTTTGGCATAATTTACAACAATACTTTTCATTGTTGCAACGCAAATCAAACCGTTTTCATTGTTTAAACAAATATTTAATTGGGTATTTCTCTTTCTTTGCTGTAATCTGAGATAATATCCTAATACATTTCGCTATCATATTTTATTTAATCCAAAATTTTTGTGAAATCTGTAAACCAAACTCTCCGAGATATTGCTTTGCTTACATTAAGAAATATATCTATTAAGCTGAATGTTTATGGTTGCTATGTTTTCATTGTTTTCTCAGCATGTTTTTATCCAGCTGACATACCGCTGGTCATAAAATGTGGTGCGTCATTTTAATGTTGAAATCAAGAGGAATAAGAAAGTGAAGATAGTGCCGACAACATGGAATTAGAGGTTACATGACATACTCAGTTATTTGAATCGATTAGGTACATTTATGTTGACAGTGAACAGAAGAGGTCCAAGGTCACTAATAGAACATGGGCTAGCTATCTACTACAATCTGAAGATTAAAATTACGTTGTTAAGAGAACCATCAATATAAAATGATGTAAGATTCAATTGAAATCATATTCCGGGCGAACACGCTGGTCGCCAAAGGCGGCTATTTAGAAATATTTTCAACTGTTGTATTTTAATGGTAGCTTTTTACATTGATGTGTATATGTAGTGATGCTTTAATTTTTAATTTTATTTTATGGATAATCTTAATACCTGGAGACTGGACTTTGACTTTGAGGAATTACTTTCGACTATGATGGTATCCTAAGACTGGTCGAAGAGATATAGGCAAAAATGAACATGTAACGGGTCTTTCACTGATGATAATGCCACCATCCACTGTGCAGGAACTGTTCAATAGTGGTTCTATGACCATGACTCTGCATTCCAACATGTTGTTCAGAAAAGAAAATCTTGAAAAGTTCAGATCTGAACCCTAAAGAGAACAATTAGCAAATCTTCAAAGACACTTCCAACAGCAATCTCCTATGCCAGCAAGTTTAGAACCCCTTAAGCTTTGTTTCCATAACGCCTGGTATTTCTTTGGACTTGAAAGCACTTCAGCGTCTTGTAAAATCCATGCCTAACCTAATGTGGGTTGTTATTCGAGATAAGGAGGGGGGTCAAATAAAATATTGAGCCAAGGTTTCTAGTTTAATGGCCATCACCTATATAATTATGAAAAAAATTGTTAATTAATCTCCATGTTTTAGATATCCCCGAGTTTACGGAGAAAGAACCTTTTTGTAATCGTGTGTGTCTGTCTGTCTGTTTATGCATTTTGACTAGTGATTGGTCCCGGCCTGTTCACTTTGCGGATACGGATCTGAAAGTTATATTTATTTATGTTAACAAAATTACATTAATAAAAAACATTTAAATATTTCAACTTTTTAATTAATTAAAAACTTAATTATTAATTATTTGCAATTATATCAATGATAATTTATTGCAATCATATTAACACTTTTTAACTAAAAATCAACAAAAACTTTTAATTAATTATAGTAATTTTAATCAATAAATAATAATATTTTCAAAGAAATTTAATGATTCGTATGAAATAATCGTAATTAGTACTTAATATTAATTCTGAATTAAATTAACATTTAAATTTTTATTTTATAAGTAATTTATCATAAAAATAAGTAAAGAAATCAATTAAAAGCTATTATTTATAAGTTTAGATTAAATTGTAAATTTTTAAATGTTGTATACATTTAATTCAAAAACCATTAACATTAATTAATATTAATATAATAATCAATAATATTCATAATACATTTATAAATAATATTTATTAAACACAAAATTTAAAAAAAACAGTTTGAAATTATTATGATGTTTTGAATGTGCACAGTTTTATGTAAAAGCGGAATTCGAAAGAGCAACCAAAAAAAAAGCTAAATGGAATATATTTTTAAAGAATTTCGGCCCGAAAGCCACCGATCCATTTGGGTAACCTAGCAAACACGCCTCTTCTAACCTCGTTAAAATCTTAGGGAAAACAGCAGAAGGCTCCTTTGCATTCTTAAAAGAATTTACCTGATCCAAAGCTAATTTAACTCGGTAGCTCTTCATTCTCCCACTAAACCACAATATCCAAAAATAAAATCAAACAAATACTACGTAAACCAAGAAGGCTATCACAGTGTTCGCTGCAGAAAATTGCCACATTCTATATATTTTAATTTGGCTTTTTTTTCCCTCTCATTAATGTGGGATTCCGTTCAATTAACAAAATGCCCACGGAAGGGTTACCTATAAGGGGTAAACAGTTCCGGTTTATGTCTAGAGGATTTAAGGTTTTTTACTACATTAAATTTAGAACAAAATATTACATAGAATAAATGAGTAGACTTCAAGTTAAATACAAAAAACACTTATAAAAGTACTATAGGGAGAATTTACAGGGGGAAAAGGTATATACATAGAAAGTTTATAAGAGTGTTGAGAGTTTACATGAAGTCATATTTACTAAGTGAGCCAGATTAACAAGGGATATATGTTAAGGGTTAAGAGTATTACGGTATAGCGATTAGGGAGCCATAAGAAAAGTTAGACGGAACATAGTTACTTACAACCGGGAGATCAGGCGGCTTAACTGCGCCAAGACTGATCTGTCAACAGGATCTGTGACAGGAGGGATTGAGAGAGGTTACATGACGGCTACCTGCGGTGCTGCTGCTCTCAGCGTGCAGTCTGGTTTTATGGAAAAAAGATGGCGCTGTTCGTAGTTCGTACAGAGCAGAACTGTGGCTCCATCTATCGTCAAACAAATTAATTAATCTAACTCTTACATTTTTATTCATACAGTGATTAAATTATTCTTTACGGTAATATCTTACATTAATACTTTTTCACGCCAAAAGGGTTTTTTTTTTATCACGATGGCACTTAAGCTTTATTTGGCTAGTTCCCGCCTGGTGGATTAGTGTTAATAATATTCTGTTTAAATGAATACACTGCTCCAAAATGAATATGAAGTGATGAAAAAAAAAGAACTTGATTTTGTTTTTTATTAAACGAGAAAATCAGAAATGCAAGCGGCAAGTCAAAGAAATTTGTTCGATTATGCAAATGAGATGCAAACTAAATTATCGTGATTCCGTAACAGGTGACACATTGGTGGGGGGAAACAGAAACACGCCAAATTGGATGAGAGTGCCATATTTTAACTGCTCGGTTAAAACACACTAGCAGATATGTAGCAAAGAAAGGATCAGATTGTCCAACAGTTCTAATGAGATCCTCTGTCATTCTTGCTCCAGGAAAACTTCAGCTCAAGCAATGTCGTGGGAGGCATTGGGCGATTTGTCAGACTAATTCCTAGGGCATAATCGAATAGCACTCTCACTTTCTCGTATACGAAGTATACAAAGAGAAGGTATTGTAATCGTCAAAAAATCCGAACTCGAGATTTTGACGCATCTGCACGTTTTAGACCTCTCCAAGGTCAAAAAACACAATTTTGGAATTATGTCTGTTTGTGAACACGATAACTAAAAAACTATTAGAGCTACGGGGACTAAATTTGGTATGTGATCTTGACACATCATTTGTAGGTTTCTATCAAATTTTGGACAAAATCCGTCTGCGGGAAGTCTATCTGTCCACTTTCTTGTGAACGCTATAACTCAAAAACTTGAATAACTAGATGAATAAAATTTTGTACGCAGTTTTATCATCATGAATGTAGGTCCGTATAAAATGTTGGGCCAAATCCGTCAAAGGGTTGACTGTCTGTCGTTCTATATAATCGCAAGCTCGTGAACACAATAACTCTTTAAGATAATGACTTAGATATAGAATTTGATATGTGGCCTTCTAACTTTAATTGTAGATTTGTGTCCAATTTTCGTTTGAATCCGTTAAAAAAAGTTGTTCATATTTGGTTCAAAATGCACATTGCGACTGTGTGTTGGCGAGCGTTTCACTTATTTTACTCAAGTTAGTATGGTTGGCTTTTGAACATGGCGGTTTTCGAAGGAAATTTTAACGAGCGGCAAACAAGCGCTTCGGAAATTATGGCAACCCCCCTAAAACGAAACTTCGTTCTGACATTCTCCAGATGGACGCCTGTGATCAACCAGAGGTATGGCAAATCTTGTATGGTATCTATAGTAAGATTTCGTACTCAAAAACGTTAAATAAAGTTGTGGTACCTCAGCGCGCGTAAAAATTGCGAACATACGCAATTGTTTTTTGCAAAATATTAAGTTTTTGGGAATTCATAAATTTTATATGTTTCATTGTAAATCATCATTGATAATTTTTTTCTCAAAATAACCAGGCCTTGGGAAAATACCCCCAAAATATTTACCTACCCACTGGGTGTTTACCCACCACACATTACTGGTCGTATGCCAGAAAATTCCGGGAGGCCACTCCCGCTGGTTTGAAATGTCGTTTACTTTTCTGATGTTTTCGTTTAATAATATAAATCAAATGCTTCCTTTTTTATCGTTTCATATTAATTTTGAAATATTCCCTAATTTTTGTGAGTAGTATAACTAAAATCAATAATAGAATATTTACAATTTCCTTTACTTACCTTAGTAAAATCGCTGTTGTAAAATCCATCTGCTAAGCCACAATAGAAAGAAAGGGGTATGAGCAGCAACTGATCTCGATTTTTCATATGTTTTAAAGTTGCAATGAGTAGACCTGCCGACAGTCTTGGCTTCTTGTTACAATCTTGATTGCCAGCTTCACTAGTATTACCATCTAATGGATCCATGATGAACAGTATAACAAAACCCGCTATCACCACGAGAGCGAAATAAATACCTGTGAGCGTGTATCTTTTTTCCTCTGAAGGGGGTTTCAAATTAGGATTAACAATATCTGGAGATCTGCCGCAAAAATTAACGCCACACTGCATCAAAGTTTCATCCGGGACCGCGATCTCAGTTCCATTATCAGTTTCTTTTAGGACGTAATAGGAAATAACATTGCCCCATATCTCTGCATTTTCATGGAAAAAGGAATATATTCCAAAGAACCAAGCATTGATGACGCTAATCGAGGCTTTCGAGTAATCGGAATACTGGAAACTCAGTTCGTTGACGTACGTACTCCTAGCTGCCCACAAAGGGCCGAATGCCACGCCACTCAATACTGCAGAGGGCATCAGAGTCCCCCATGTGGGATAAAAATTGGCTGCTACATATGGGCACACACTGAACACGGATATCAACAACGTCTTCTTGCAGCCGAATCTCTTTATTAAGTAAGTGGGTAAGAAAAAGGAAGAGATGGTAAAGAAGGCATAGATGACCGATTGGGAGGCCACCCCAACGCCATCGCTCTGGTTGACTGTACTCTGCAGATTGCTGAGAGAGTCGAAAGCGGTGAACACCAAAAAGTGACCAAAGGCGAGAGATACAAGGTTTTTCAGTATGCGATGTTTCTTCATGGTGGGCAATGCTTTTATTACTGATCCAGGTAATGACTTTAAAGTTTTACATGCGTACAGAGCAACGTCTTGTGGCTTTTTCTGACTTCCTTCTTGAGATACATATTTTGGCGGCTGGTTTTGCTTATGTAATTAGAATCTGAAAAAGAAATATGGCTGAATGAGAAGACAATAAACTCTAGGATATAATGCATTTTAATTTATTGTCCTAAAAAAGGACTGCGGTGACTAGATTGCAGATACTTGACTTCGGAATAAGAGTGGTTTCATTAGTTGAACACGTAGGGCTAAAGAAAATCTTTAGATTTAGCTGCACCAAGATAATTGTTAAAAGATACTAATATAAATAAAAACGAAAGCAAATTCATTAAAATACATTAAACTGAACAGATAAATATGTTTGAAAAAAATCAAATTTCAAAATTAAATATAAAATACTGTCAAAAGATTGAGAAAAGCTCAAACAATATGACTCATCATGGCCCAGGGGCAGTACTAACCCAAAGGCGCTTAAAAATTTGCTAAATTGATTTTATTTTAATTTTGAAGTAAAAAATCATTTAATTATAATTTTAAATATGAAAAAGTTCCAATTTGTCAAACTATAAGACGTTCATCCGATAAGAGGCGACTCTTCTTCCTTTCTCTTGTTTTTAATTTTCAACTGTTTTATTAGGTAGGTATTTTCTTCAGGCTACGGGCGTTCAAATTCCTTGTTATGATTCTGATGGGGCGCCAATTATCTCTAGCCCAGGTCACTGAGATGTATGAAGACGGCCCTGCACGCCATACAAATCTATTAACTCCGATCCTCTGACCCGCTTTTTCCTATTTCCTTGGTGAACCCCGCCCCCCCCCCCCCCCCCCCCCCCATGTACCTACTTCCAGTACATTTATGGTCCTGCAATCCAAATGGTGTGCAGTGATAGAAATTGGGACGGATTGGATGTCCAACCTTCGGTTCCACGCCACGCCAGTTCTGATTAGTTCCCACATTGACGATCGGTTTCAGCTTAGAGTGGCGTGGAGAGCTCGTGCATAACGGATTTTGGGCCTAGAGGTTTAAGTGTAAGATGCTTGTGGGTTAGAGGGCCGATTCCACCGCAGATCCGTCTGGTACTTGGACATGCCGCATGTTAAATCAATTGTTCTGAGACGAAATTCTTCTCATTGGTGGGTAGTGGAAATTAGAGGAGAGAGTTGTTGGCTCACATGTGGTTCTCGTCATCTAACAACGATTCAAAATAATGAGGTTCATCCAAAATATCTTTCAAGTAGCTTCAGAAACGAGAGATAAATGTAGTATGGGGCTAAATGAAAGCATGATCGTTGTCTTTTTTTCTAATTAACAATAAAAAATGATAAGTAATGTTTAATGTTCGGAGCACCATACTACAGCTTCGAAACTACAAACATCACAGATGACTGACTGATTGAAGTGAGAGTTCTTTGGGACCTGCTAGCTCTGATTTGTTGTAGTTCCTGGTTGGAGGGCTGGTCATGTAATATTGGGGCGACGTCAATGTATGACTGTGTTGCATTTTCGCTCCATAGTCTCGGCCATCAAGTGCTCGGACCTCCGGGAACTGGGTAATGAGGTTTGAAGCAATGAAACATAGAAAAGAAAAGCAAAACAGAAGAGAGAACAGAAATATACAAAAGAAAGTGGTGGGAGATGGGAGAAAAAAAACACAAAAGGAGAGAGACAAAAAATTAAGAGAAAAAAAATCTCGAAATCATGGCACAGATGAAGTCCACAGCTTCAGGTGATCTGTAGCCGATGAGGACCTCAAAAGGAGTTTTCTGAGTTGCTCTGTTTGTTGTACTATTGAGGGTTCTCTCTGTACAACAGGAACATGATGAAACCAGTTGTTAGAGTCATCAATGGATAGCTTAGCTAGAGCAGGGATTACAGTTTCTAGCATTCTTTCAATTTGACCGTTACCACGAGGGATTCCTGTTGTTATGTGAACCAACTTGATGTTTTTTCTTTGCAATAATCTTGGAATTCGTTTGAAGTGAACGCTGACCCACGATCATTGACTATTCTCGAGGGATTTCCAAAGGTAGCCTGTTGTTGTTGGAATTTTTGAAGGGCATCTTGAGTTGATGTTGATTTAACGGGGTATAACAATAAGAATTTTGTAAAGGAATCAACAACTGCAAAAATATGATTATATTGTTTGTTAGTGGATGGAAGAGGACCAAGAAAATCAATATGATGTTTCAAACGGAACGTTTACTTTAGGAATAGGATGCAAAAAGCCCTTCGGATTTTGCTCTTTTTCTTTTTATAAGAATACAATGGATACAATTTGCAATTACGTTTCCTACACATTTTCTCAAATTTGGGAAGTAAAATTCTTTTTTCACAAGATTTTCGGTTTTAGATGTAGATAAGTGACCTTTTTCGTGTGCATCTCTCACAATTTGAGTTTGCATATTCCGGGGAATAACTAGTAATTCTGTTCCATTATCGTACTTATAAAGAATATCATTTCGTAAAAAAAAAATTCAGAATCAGAATTATCAAAACAGAGATTTTTAAGGTTTTGAATGAGCTCTTCCGCAGCTTGAGTACATGCAATTTTGGATACAAGTTCAGAATGTTCAGTCACAATATGAACAGTATTGCGACTAAGGGCATCAACGGGAGGTAGTTTTGAACCAGGCCGATGAACTATCTTGTAATCAAATTCATCCAATATTAGAGACCAACGTGCAATTTTAAGGGTGAGATCTTTTTTATTTATTGTTTTTTGAAAAGATTCTCGCAATCAGTGACAATAGTGAATTTAGAACCTAAAAGGTAGGTACGGCATTTGTTTACTGCTTCTATGATAGCTTAAATCTCTAATTCATAGCTTGAATACTTTTCTTGTTGAAGGGTAGTTTTTTCCGACTTAAAATGGATAAGGTTTAATTTTTCGTTAGAGGATTCTTGTAGAAGCAGATCGCCGAATCCACGAGAACTTGCATCTGTATGTAGTTCTAATTTTGCGCCTTGTTGTAAGATATGTAGAACAGGATATTGGGATAACAAGTCTTTAAGTTGTTGAGAAGCATGTTTTTGTATTTCACCAAAATTGACGGAAGCATTTTTTCTTAGCATATCGCTTAATGGTTTTGCGATTTGAGAATATCACGGAATAAATTTTCTGAAATAGCCAGTTAATCCAAGGAAACTCAAATTTTTTAATAGGGATGGGAAGGGGATGGACTTGTGGGGATGGGAAAGTTTGAACAGCAGCCGTTCTTGCAGGTGAGGGGCTTATTGTTCCATTTTGGAATGTGTAACACAAAAATTCAATTTTTCTTTGCAAAAAAGAACATTTTTTAAAGTTTATTTCTAGACCATATTCTGAAGCAATTTGTAGAACGCGTTTAAGTTTCTTGAGATTTTTTCAGATTCATCTTGGGATAAAATTATGAAGAGTTAATTAAGAGTTATTAAGAAGAGTTTTATCAGTCAAGAGGTCACGGAAGATATAGTTAATAAATATTTGAAAAAAATTTGGTGAAATGGAAAATCCAAATGGAGCTTTGAGGAATTCATATTGTCCATTGGGAACAACAAATGAGGTATATTTAGTACATTCGGGATCTATAGGCACATGAAAGAAACCGTTTTTGAGATCCAAGGTTGTAAACACTTTGGAATTTCCCAAAGAGTCAATTATCGGGAGAGGGTATCTGTCTTTAATAATTTTTTTATTTAATTGACGGAAATCCACATAGAGATGATAACCATCTTTCTTTTTGCACAGAACTACTGATGCCGTATAGTAATAATTTGTTGGGAGAATCAGGCAAGCCATTTATAAAGTATTGACATACAGATGGTTCGTCAATATTGGCTTTCTTGCTTATCTCACGCATTTTAAGAAAGTATTCGGAACAGGTTTCTTCTTTTCTTAAACGTCTTTGAGATAACATTTTATGAACGTCCGTAGCGGTAAATTTCTGTTCTAATTTCGTAAAACGAACTAACAATTTATTTTATTTTGCTATTTATTACACTGCACAAATTGGTATATTAAGGACTTAAGGAATACGCAAAAATGATAAATAATTAAATTGTTTGATTTATGAACGATTTTGAAGGTGATTAAAATGTTAACTTTACAAAAATAATTCAAAATAATAAAAATCTTATTTTGAATCGCATGAGAAAGATTTTTCTGCAGATACCACGGTCATTGATAAGGTCAATATATTTTTCAGAATAGTCACATACAATTTGAATGCAGTTCATATAAATTAATTTTTAAATAAATATTATGATATTGTGATCCTGTTATACAAAACGATGATAAATGTTGATTTCATTAAATAAATCAATGCAATTCATTTTGTCTCGTAAAGTCGCATTTAATTCTCTTCGTTTTCAGACAGTTTGTGAATACCATCCTAATTACATAAAAATTCCTATGATATCCCATATTCGTGATACATTTCGAATCTCTTCTTAAAAGAAAACATTTCAACATAGATTATGAGTAGAAAATATTGAATTTTGGAATATTCTTTGAAAGATGAAATGCCTGATCATTTTCTTAAAATCAAAACTGTTTTTTTTCTTCATCAAGTTGTTTTATTTTTACATTCCGGTGTCGCATTTAAATAACTCTTCCACTATTTCCTTTGCAGTTATTAAAAGAAGATATGAATCCCGATGCACGATACTTTTAAAAAAATTTAAAGTCCTTTTAAATGTAAATTTATATACCGATATCTATATTAGAATTTTGAAATTTCTGGTTCGCAATATTTACTTTATTCAGTATGTCATACCAAATAACTAAACTTATAAAAATTCAATTGAAGTTTATTTTCGATTGATTGGACTTAGGATTTCTTTTTTATGTCAATAGTGTATTCACAATGGAAATTCGAAACTAGAGAAACTCGTAATACTTGAGTGTGATCTCACAGATTTCACACTTTGGAAGCGGCATTCATACGTCGTTTCTGACAGTGGTTTTGGAGCAAGATATATGAGAGGCTTCTTAAGACTAAAAAAAAAAGAATTTGCAGAGAAGATGGTTTTGAAATGTCTCTAAGAACAAAATTCAAATTATGACTTCTGCAGAGCACATACTGTGCTTTGAAATTCTTTGGAAAATGAGCGCTTTTGCAAGCCTTTATCTAAAACCTCTCATATTAGATCCGTTATAGTTAGGGTAACCATAATTTTTTTGGTTGAAATAATTGTAATAATACTTTGACCCACATCGGAGGGTGGATCAAAGTATACTATAAAATTCTAAAAGCTGCTTGCCAACAACCTTCTTTCATAACACTAGCACAGATTGTGGAAGTGAAAAAAATTTAAGACGTCAGAATACAAAGATTATACAATTTTTATTAATAATTCAAAATTGCGTTAATAAAAAACAGAATTAAAGCAAAACTGCCCAAACTTTTGATTTTCAGTTTGAACTGGCGCACACATAAGGGGACTCGTTCACTTCGTCAACAACAATGGATCTAAACAATGAATTTTCTTTCATTGGTGGAATGACGGTGGCTTTTGCGAAAACGCTGTCTATTACAATCAAATTTTTCTCTCGCCGCATTTACTGGAGTAAATCCGGACATTTTGAAGATCCGAACATTAGTCCGGACGTGAGCTTGAAATTCGGGTGTATTATAGTACCAAAGTCCACACAGTTCCTCACCAAACATAATTGCTCTTTTTCTGATAGGCTTTCAATTTTGACAGATAACTCTTTTCCTGTCGAATTTTTTAAATTAAAAAAATAAATCGTTCTTGTACACTCTTGTATACTATATTATATCAAACCTTTGTCTTCCCTTTAAATACGAATATTTTATATATATTCCTGCCTAGTAATAAAAAGATACGATGCCGTACGTCAGCCGTTACAACGCAAGCATAATGAAATACATTGTTTTTACTTTTCTCACCCTGTTTTGGCTATGTAGTGAGATTCAAAGCCCCCCCCCCCAGCCTTGCCTTTGATAGGACATGAAATATGCACACATCTCGTGCTTTTATTCAAATATATGTATATTCAGATTAAAATAAAAAATAAGAAGGCATTTTTAATTTCCAAAATCATCATCTGCGCGGGGCCTAGTGCGGTCGCACCTGTCGCATCCCCCTCCGGCCCACCCTGACCTTCCGCACCACATCAGCTTTCCTCTCCTAATCTTTAATGCCTTAAACCCAATAAGGCAAGTGGAGTCGGTGTGTTAAGTGTTCACCACACCAGCGGGAGGACATTTGACACACTACGTATGATTTAACGTACAACAGACCCACATACACTACGGATCTTCAGAACCCTCTGGCCCCGAAGCCAGCTCTTAACACAAGACCACTGCGACCCGCTGGAGAGGGGGAGTTTGGAACGGTAATGTATTAGATGATTTTTAAATAATTTTTCGGTTACTCCGCTGGGATTTGATAAATTATGTTTTAATCTATCTGTTCTATAAAATTATAATTTGGATAGTGGGGGGGGGTCTCGGGTGAGTTCTTGAATTAAAATTACATCGAATTGTGCTTATTTACGAATACTTCTAGTTCGGTTTTACAAAAAAAGAAGTCGGTTCGCGCGTTTCAGAATGCAATTCTCATGCTAAACGCAGTAATCCCCATCAAGGAGCATTACGAGAAACGATGGCTTCCAGGGAAATGTTCAATTTTTATAGGGAGTTATTCCATTTTTTAAATTCTTAAGAATGTTGAAAAGGAATGGAAGCGCTTTCATGAGTTCACTTAGTTCTTTAACTAGGTGAGAATTTCTGTGAGATTGACAGCGCAACTTAGTCAAATCAGGCTCTGGCGCTATAAACCACAATAAATCAACCATCCGAGAGATGAATTGATGAATGAGATCAATAAAAGTAACTGGCTCTGGTTTCCGAACTGGTGGTGCCATCTGTGCATGAGGATTTGAGTTATTAGTATTTAAATCCAACTGATAATTGTTGAACTCCCTCAATTATTTAACTAGTAATTGATATTGAGTTCACTTTATTATTTAACTAGTTCAGGAATTTTTAAGAAAATGCTTACTGCGTTTGGGACAATAGAAATAACTGGCTCTGATTGCTGCGCTGGTGCTGCCATCTGTGCAATTGGACTTAACTGATTCAGCAGACTAAAATTTAAAAGAGTTTCGAAAGAATTGGTTGTTTTGATTTCTATAAGATTCCAGGCATTGGACGAGTTTTCTGGTGAAAAGATGTGACTTGATAGTAGATCAGAAAACTTTTAAACTAGTGGTACATCCTCGACCTGCAATTAGGGGGTTTCGACGCTCTCTTTTAAGTTCTTTAACCACCAAAATCATGTTGCACGAAACATTACATCTTCTTCAAACACACGAGTTGAGTCAGCAATAATTTCTGTGGCTGTTTAATTGAGTTGAACACACAATTTACTTACTTAACATTCATTGGCGTAGTTGCAATTTTTGCCTTCAATGGCGAATTTTGAATATGCCGCCCTTCCTTTATCTGTTATGTAGGGCACATAAACATCAAAATAAAATGAATAAATTCTAGGGGAAAAACGTTTTATTAGTAACGTCGTTTGACGCCTCCACCCGGATGTGAAATCGCGCGTCCACCACCAGTCTTTCTTTCACATATCGGCAGTTTATCAACAAAAGGCGAAAAATGCGAATTAATTACATTAGTTATTTTTTTATGTACACAATGATTAAGTTAGTGCCGCTGTTGTCCTTATTTATAAAACTGCTTTCCTTCATGTCTGATTTTGCTGCCCCTTTCGAAATGAGGTCCCCTTACATTGCTGCCGTACCCCCCCCCCCCCCTCCCGAATTATAAATGAAGTAGAGTAAAAACCTGGGCCGTCTGATCCAACCTGGGCTAATTTGGCTGCAGCCCAGGGCGCCTGAGAATTTATTATGCTGATTTTATTTTTATTTTGAACCAAGAAATTTATTTAATAGTAATTTTAAATACGTATAAAGTCAAAATTTATTTTTGTTTTGAATCAAGAAATTTATCGAATAATAATTTTAAATATATATGAAGTCAAAATTTATTGTTATTTTGAACCAAGAAATTCATCTAATAATAATTTTAAATGTATATGAAGTCAAAATTTATTTTTGTTTTGAACCAAGAAATTTATTTAATAATAATTTTAAATATATATGAAGTCAAAATTTATTCAATTCCTACTATTAGTTCACACTCTCCCTATATATATTTATTTATATATCTTGTTTAAATTTTCAGTCGTTAATAAAATACTTTTTATTCATCCACTCAAGTTCAAATACATTTTTTAAAACTTGTAGTGGATGACACTTGATGTTAATACAGTTTTTCAAATATTAATTCATTAATTAAATTTAATTAATTAATTTTAGTTTTATATGGGAGAAAAAAATTTCTAAAATAAAATTTTTCTTTGTTGACCTAAGTAGGAATTGACTTAATTTTTTTTTATATTACTTGTTTTTATTTTGAACCAAGAAATTTATCTAATAATAATTTTAAATATGTGTAAAGTCAAAATATAATCATTGCATGTAACTAGACAGTCATCGACTTTGTAATATTGCATAAACATTAACATCAGTTCAAAAATATTCATAATGACAATCAGTGAGAAGATCCTATGCCATGAGTGTAATACCTTTAGAACTAGAAGTTACCTAAGTTATCAACGAGAATGCAGGTAGCTGCACTAATCTCATGACAATTGCTTCTTGAAACCGATGGATATTACAAAATGAAACGAACAAAAATTTAAAGTTAATAATCGTTTTAACATTATTTTTAAGGAGAAATAGAAATATAACTGGAACGAATATTTCCAAACATAACAACTGCGATATGAAACTATCTAAGTATTGCTTGTACGAAATTGTCATTTGCGACATTAAAAGCGTAAAGAATTATTTAAGATTAAACAATGGACAATTTGATGTGAGTTAAGTTATTTAAGTATTTAATCCATAGAATATGGTATACCAGAAAATACCACACAAAAATATTGACGAATTTGCCACAAATAAATGTCGTGAAAATTTACAATGAAATGATATGAAATTTTAAAATGAAAATATTTGTTATATCTATCAAACAAATAATTGTAAAAGTGTTAAATAAGGTGCAGAATATTTATATACTATTACAAATACTTACATACTATTTTATACAAATTTATATATCACATTATCTAAATATATAAAAGCTGTTTACTCGAATAATGCTTTTCTTATACTATAAATTAATATGTACATTTTTATATCAATTAAATAAAAAATTTAAAAGCTCTTAAATAAAATAGAAAAGGTTTATATAAGTTTTATTGTATTAATTGAAAAATAATAATTATATTATTGTATTTTTCTATTAAATAAATATAAAGAATAAAGTAGAATAGAAAAAAATACTCTTTTTATAATGTTATCGTTAAAATTAATGTATACAATCAGGGAGGGGAGCGGAAACTACCTTGCAGAATCCTATTTTGTAAAGGCGCCAACCTGTAAAATTGCAAGACGTTAATCAGAAAACTGGCGACATTTTTTTTGCTCCTCCGTTATTTTACTAGATGGGTATTTTTGTTGGGCAATAGGAGCTCAAATTCCTAGTTAAGGTTCTGATGGGTGCCAAATTGCCTTCGCCCAGGGTGCTCAAATTTGTTAAGACATCCCTGCTAAACACTATCAAATGTTCGAATGAATGCTTACATACATACATAACCCACGCCGACCGACTCACCCAAAAGGTTTAGAGTCTGCAAGGATCGACGGGGAGGAGTCAGAACAATCAAGAAAGAAAAAGTTACAATTAACAGACCTACCTATTTGGAAGGTATGAATTACAAAGCTACTCGCAAACATATAAAAAAATCCACAAATACAAATAAAAACAACCATACAGAAAAACAAACAAAAACATAAACAAATACAAATAAAAACACACACAACACAAAAGCACCAACGGGTGCCACAGAACAAAACCAACGCGGTAAAACTCCAGAAACAAAAAAAGGATAATGAAAAACAGAATCTCAATCAAAGCATTACTTACATAACAATAAATACTTTGAGTGCAGTAAATTAATGTACAGAAGTTAAATACAATTGAGATCAAACGCTGCATATCATCACAAATTTTCCTAGAAATTTCAAAAATTTACTTCAGCCTGTTTAAAAATTAATAGTTTTTACAACGTTTTCTAGTCCAGTGAGTCCGAGCATTGGCGATACAGTACTTGGTGGAGAATGAAAACACAAGGATGCCTGAAGTTAGTTTTGTTATATTAGCGCCCGTTTTGAAGCAACATGTGGGCTCTTTTGGAACGGACCTAGTAATTTTGAACCGTGGTCAGATGACAAGGACGACATATCTTCAACTTCTGGTTTTACAAACAAAAAATAATGGCAAAAAATTGTCTCGGTATGATTTCGCAGGTTTTGGTTTGAGTCCCCGCTAGTACTTTAATAAAACTTGAAAGCAGCATCCTTCAAAAGCTAATTTTTTTAAAACCAAAACTCATTAGTTTTTAAAAAAATTTAATACGAGCAATTTATTTATAAGTGAAAACAGGAACAATCAAGGAAAATTTTTCAAGCCGGTAAAACAGCCGGAAATCTCGACTGTCCCTTTGCATCTGGGACGTCTGGTCACTTTAGAAGGGAGTAGTTGCCGAGTTTGACCGATTTAAATTGAACAGATATCGTAATTTGAATTCTATTAAATAAAATAGGCAAACCGTAAAATAGGCAAACTATGTTGCAACGATGTAAATGTGGTTTGTGGAACCGTTTTTTAGAGAAAGCGTTATGTGGCTGCAGTTAGAGACACATTGTGTGTTTACATTTACATGTCGCCAATTAATTTTTTAAAACAAAAGACTGACAGACCTTACATTGTTTTAAAATAAAAAGAAAAATATGTAGCGAATCATATCCTCAGAGAAAAATCTTGTTTGGGTACAGTTTACTGTGCTTTAAAGTCAATGCAAGATAATGTTTGGGTATTTTTTTTTATGTGTTTGTCCAAAAGTTGCTCAGATTTTATCACTAACATTTGTTTAAACTGGACTGTTTAAGTCAATGGAACTATTATTTTAAACTAAAAGAATGGCGCAGAAAGTAGTTATAATCAGTGATAATCCTCTTAAATTGGAGATAGAAGAGAAAATAAGTAAATAAAAATAAAAAGATATGTAAATAAAAGGGCAGTAATACATCAAATGTTGGTTCAAAAAGAACAAAAACTAAGGCTACGTGGTATAATGTGAGAAACAAAGGGGGGGGGGAATGATAAGAAACCAAGTAAGCATAAAATGTCATATTTTGGTTCATACATTGTGTGCTGTCGTGAATTTGAGAATCAAAAAGACTTTTGCTTTAATTGTGATTAAGGAAATTTAAATTCATTTCATTTTAAGGAATTTTAAAGGTTCATCTTGGGAAACTAGTGGTCTAACCTGGAAAACCAGTTTCCTTAAGTGTACCGATGACACAATTTTAATACTATTCTTTTGTCTACTTTAAAGCTAACTTTTTGAAAAGTTAATTACATTGTTTTATAGATAAATAAGCTACAAAAATTATACTATTTAATATAACGAAATTTCTTCTCTGTCACTCTAAATTAAACAATGTTATTTCGTCAACCTTCACCTATATACATTAATTTTTTTAAAAATCACTTGTTATAATTGCATTCATCTATAAACTAGAAAAAGAAAGGCACATTACTTAGCTGCGTGTTTGTATCATCTGAGTTCATCAATTTAGTTCCACATCCAATGCATTCTGTTGCTGGAGCAGGAAAGAGCAACGGCTCGCAGTACGGAATGCAGACTGCGGTAGGTCTGGGATAAGGACGTATCTAACGTAAACACTCCCCGTTTTAGTAAGCTAATGCCTCACTGCTCCTCTTATTTTGCAATCTCAGAATGGTATAAATCCAGGAAATATCAATGACCTAGGCAGCGGTAAATCAAGAAAGCCAGATATTCTGCATTTCAATCCGGGACACTTCAGCTATTTTCGGGAATAAAACCGAAAACTCGGACTCAATCCTTTGCGGCACAAGGCATTAAATTTTTTGAAATATGATGAAAAACATCATGGATGGGTTTAGTTTATTGTCTAGACATAGAATCTACGCAATGTTTTTAAAAATTTACTTCATTCCGAGGGGGGTCGTCCCCTTTCGGGGTCACCCCCTCATATGAGAACCCCCTTCGATACAGCCACCTTGATCCACTCAAAAAATATTGTTGAATCTTACAGAAAATCATAAATTAAAACTTCAAGAATATTGGAGGAAAATTTTCGAGTTAATTTGCTGAAATTGTAAACTTCCAGAACTGAAAAAATTTCTTATCTCAGAGTTAAGGGATTTTCCCAAACTTTATCTCTAATAATTCCTATTCCGAAAGGAAATTTCATAAGGCTGCTATATACATTCTAAACGGAGTACTATTAGCCCTATCCTAAACCTATTATTTTCCATTTGCAGTTGAATTCAACTGTTGAGAAGCGAGTGAAATTAGAAAAGGGTTAACCGGCTAATACGGGATGTCTAGTCGTTTTGGAATAACACTAGGCTAAAAAGTACTTACGTATGATGGAAATTAACATTCGAAGGAATTGCGGTGTTAAACTGCTTTTCTAAACGTGTTATTTCTTTATAAGAACTTTTCTGTATCATTTTACTACTACTTATATTATATACGGAGTTCCGTCCCGACTGACTGGTCGTAAGTCGGGAAGAATAATAAAGCACGATTATATTGTTCAACATTATTTTCATTGAAGTCTGTTACGAAAATTGCACATAAAATGCAAAAATCCATTTTATGTACATATAATTTTTGCACACAGTGTGAAAAATATATAATTCACTGTTGTGCAAAAATTAAGCAGCATTTCGGAAAATGCTGGAAATTTGCAATTTATACGAAACCTATGGTTCGAAATCAATTCTGGTGATAATGGTGTAGCATACAATAGAGTATCATACACTTCTTACAGTGAAGATTCGGTCACGAGGGCAATTAGGGGGCCACCAGAAAGTGATGAAGACGGAAAGGGATTTCGACTCATCCTTTTTCACAGAAAGCTGATAACGAGATGAAACATTCATCAATGGTTTTGTTTGATGTGCATAATATTTACATGCATTTTCGTAAACATAGCACAAATATTCGGGAAGATATAAAGATTTCATTAAAAAATCCCAAATTTTCCCGCACGTTTTTTGCTTATAACATGCAGAGTTTCATTCAAATTATACGAAACTTACAGAATACAATATGTTACTAAATAATTTTTCGCTGCGTATGTGCGAGACATAGCGTAATTTTTCTTTCATCACTTCAAAGCCAGATATATACAGCAACTTATATAAAAAAATCCAGAAGAATACCGTTAAAATTCAGAAAGAGGTTGGTATTTCAGTGAGGTGAATTTAAATTTCTCTTTAAGAGAAGCTAAGTGATGAGGGTTCTTGCACAAACTGATATTTTCGAAACTTGAATCTTCGTATGGTTATCGACGAAATTAAATTTAAATAATGTATTTAGTATTAATGTATACAGGATATCAAACTTTCCTAAAATTCAATTTTATTGTTCGAAGATTCAAGTTTCGAAAATATCAGCGTGTGCAAGAACCCTCATCACTTAGCTTCTCTTAAAGAGAAATTTAAATTCACCTCACTGAAATGCCAACCTCTTTCTGAATTTTAACGGTATTCTTCGGGATTTTTTAAATATAAGTTGCTGTATATATCTGGCTTTATATATCGCATGCGCAGCAAAAAATTATTTAGTAACATATTGTCGAGTGTTCTAGAGGTTCGGTATAATTTGAATGAAAACTCTGCATGTTATAAGCCAAAAACATGAGGGGAAAATTTCGGATTTTTTTAAAAAAAACCTTTACATCTTCCCGAATATTTGTGCTATGTGTATGAAAATGCATGTAAATATTATGCATATCAAACATCACCATTGATGAATCTTTCATCTCATTATCAGCTTTCTGTGAAACGGGATGAGTTGAAATTCCTTTCCGTCTTCATCACTTACTGGTCGCCCCCTAATTGCCCTCGTGACCGAATCTTCACTGTAAACTGTGTATGGTACTCGATTGTATGTCCCACGATTCTCCGCAACTGATTACGAACCATAGCTTATCGAATAAATTACAAATTTTTCGCATTTTCCGAAATGCTGCTTAGTTTTTTCATACCAGTATATGCACTCTATTGTAATACAACCTGAATTTACGGAATGTAAAAATAGTAAATAGTTTTTAGTAAAATTATTTATAACTTTTTACTTTTTGCGGTCGTAAGTCGCATAGGCAGTGAGCCGTGGAGAAGATGTAAATAGGTAGAATCTCAATAATGTGGACTTCTACTTTGCCTGAGAATCAGAAATGAGAAAAATATTAATTTAAGGGAAAAAGAAAAAAACAGAAATATAAAGAAAAATTCATAAATAATAATAAGAAGAAGAAGAATAGAAGCAAAAATAATAATAATCTGGGTCGATTTCACCCATCTGGATCGTTTTATATTTGAGTTATTTTATTTACATACTACGCGCAAATGCATACGTAAACATGATTTTAAAATCACATGTTAGGCCTTGACGTGTCTAAAATGTTGAAATTTATCAAAATCTGGAGGTTGAGTGTTTTGGCGATTGCAATCCAAATTTCTCTGTGTCCTTTGAACCCGAAAAAGTAAATGTTAAAAAGGAGAGGTAATTAACATATTTCCACTTTGTAGTCAATGTCAACAATTTCAATCTGAATCTTGCACTGCATAACTGCGAGGAATACTTTCTAAGCGAAAGATTAAGAACCATTGTTGAAGTGATAATAATCAATCAAATTTTGTTCAGCGGGTGGGGGGTGGGGAGGCGATGTGGTCTAGTAGTAAAGCCTCGGAACTGGAATGTTCCATATTCAGAACGCGATTCTACAAAAAATCCGTCATCGTCATAATCCGTACAAATATTAACTACTACGTTAGCTCAAAAAATAGTACTATTCCGTTCAAAACGTTCCGAAACTTGTTTTGTTATGGAAGAACGAATACAGATAGAACCTGTTTATTTGTGTTTCCTAATAAGTGACGAACCCGTGAAACTATGCATTTTTGCCATCGTTCATACAAGATGCAAATGCGGATTACAAGACTCTTTTTGCCACATCCTCCAGTGCCTTCGTCGCTGCACTGCTTCAGAACTTGGGAATCGTTGCCCCATAAGCAAATTCTTCATTCGAGGTAAAAGTGGCATAAGGCGAGATCAGCGGAATAAGCTGATGGTGGAAGTACTGGAACGTGATATTTTGACAGGTAATTTGACGCCAGGAGGGACCTGCGAACCGACTCTTTATCTTGATGGACTCCCTATGACTTGGCTTTCCCCGCGACAGGAAGTTTTGATTGCCTGTATTCATAAGCTGTGCGCATGCGCTTTACTTATTTGAAGTGGATGAAACCTGTTCTGACTAGTTAGTCGCGTGATAGTATTCTTTTCATTTTCATTACATTTCGCTTCATAATTCACTTGCATTTGGAAAATATTTAAAAAATGATGGAACTTTTTGAACATCGTAGCATAACAGTGACAGACGCCAAGAGCTCTCTCAGGTCTGCTAGTTCTCATTCGGTTTTGCTTCCTTGCCTCCAGTCACGTAATTAGTTGTGACATAGTGTTGTGGTTATGACTGTGTTGAATTGCTATTCCTCCACATGTATACTGTTCGTTTCAAAAACTTGAGACTAGCTCTTTCGAACGATTGTACTACGAAAAGGGGTGACAAGCAGTAAATAAGATGAGCGCTTTTCTGGAATTTTTTGTTAAGTTGTGACCTTCGCCCGATTAGGCATATTTTCTAAGTTAGTCTTTACAACAAATCATTAAATGAAAGTAAAATGTTTCTATTTACTGCTAAATCAAAGGTAAATACCTCCCCCTCCATTTTTTATTTCATCCCTATTTTGGTGAAATCAACTCCGCCTTGCGCATGCGCAAAAGTTTCGTATCTGAGAGTGATCAGTATAGGCCTGGTGAACATTAAATCTGACCTTTAGGATCAGCCGCCTTCCCGCTGCCGTGGCGCGGAAGTTTGGAGAGGGGATGCCGCCTCAGGTGTTCTTCTCATCATCTGACCACGGTGTAAAATTGTGAGTGTCCGTTAAAATAACTAATTAATAATCATATTATTTCATGATATAAGTAGAACTTTGATGATTGAAATTGAAAAGAATGGTGGCAAGTATTTTGGGACTAGATCGCTTTTTACATATTCCAATATATACACAGAAAATGTATCTTTTGTTAAAGCTATCTTACCATGGTTAAAGCTATCGTAAATGATTGTACGTAACACGCTTTCATCTGTTATGTAACTGATCGAAAAATATATTGTTAGCAGTACATGCTTCGCAAAGCTACGTTCATTTCACAATATTTCTGAGAAGGCTGCCATATTACGCAACTCCTGCGATAACCGTTTACTCTTTTTTTTTTTTGGAAAAAACCAGCGGGAGTGGCCTCCCCTAAACTTTCTCGTATACTCCTAATACATTTGGAGAAAAAATAAGCTAAAAGGCAGTAAATCGAAGCGTTCCTAACGCAGTGGAGAAAAAAAACTTGGGAATTTGAAACTTGGAGGCGAAAGGCGTGAGTAAAAGCGGAAAGGATTAGCCCAAGTGAATCGCTCAATTACGCAATAATGGCCTCGGGTCATTGTGTGATGAGAAAAGACAAATAGGCGATTTGAACAACTCTTTTTCGACCGATTGAAACGAAAATTGGGAACGGGTCTACAATTAATGTTATCAAGCCTCATACCAATTTTTATTTTTTATCAACACAGTAGGGTTTAGGAGTTATAATGTTTAGAAGTATTTCAAGGGGCACAGCGATTAAAAAGGTGCCAAATACACTCAAACTAAGACACGTGAAAAATTATTGCATTCTGATAAGTCTAACTGCCTCCGGATCAAAGTTTCGAGGGTATTTTTTTTACCCCATAAAATACCAGTTAAGATTTACAACCAATAAATGCTACTTTCTTCATACATGGTAGACAATGCATCATGAGTGCAGGTGTGAGCAGAAGATTTGTCAGTGGGGGGGGGGGGGGGGGCCGCGCAACATGTTGCGCATGCGCGTCTGACACCCACGTTTCCGGTATTGCTCCTCCTTCAATCAGATGACGTTGTGCCGCTCTCGTTTGCTCCATTTTTATCATGGATCGTATTCGTTCCGAGTAAAAATGTACATTGTGTGGTGGTTCAAGTGATATGAAAGGAATATGTTATCAATCTACGGAGATTTTATGAAATTCTGAGTGCGGAACCAGCATAAAATAAAACGTGATAATGAAACTAATAAAAAAGCTTATACAAGGAAATAGAGGACATTGTCGTGGGAAAAAATGAAGAAATATGGTCAAGAGCTTCCATTCCGACTGTCCACCAGCATAAACGAGTTAAAGAGATGTTGAAGACGTACCATCTGAAATGGAAAAATCCTTTAAAATCTCATCCTAAAATACTGGAGAAGAGATTGGTAGAGTTTCACCGTACCAAGGAAACGCCTTTTTTCATTTCATCCTGAACATCGACAAATGTATTTTCTCCATATACAAAAAAAATTCTGTTAGAGAAAAAAAGCTTCCTAATCGACCAACGTACCAGTAAAAAATGGCAACTGGAACCGTAGAGATGCTTAAAACGAATAAAGTAACGAAAATTTTAAAAAGGAAAATGATAAAACAAAAATCCAAGTTTGACCCTGAAAAATGAAGCACAGAGAAGCTTAATGTCTTGACTTATCTGAATCTAGTCTATCTAATCGGAGAGTGACGATATATTACCAGTCACAAGACTCAACATCGGCGGCTCCTGTCAATAAGCCCACTACTACGAACAGTACAGCAGACAACACTTTACTTTCAAGAACGTGTGATAGATATGGAGTTTCAGACAGGGCTGGAGCAGCTATTACTACAGCAGTTCTTCAGACTTCCACTTCGGAAATTATTGATAAAAATAAGCTCCTCAAGAAACGCAAGAAAGCACGGAAATTGGTCGCGGAAGAAGACAAAGACAAATACCTGTTTTATAATTCGACGGTCATATATAAAACTTTAATTACAACAGAGAAGGACAGAAAAATGTATAGACAGAGCATTCTTGAAGCGCAATGGTTCCAGAGTCGAAGTTCTTGGATTATATTGCACCAGCGTTTGGAACATCTAAATGTATAGAACAAGCAATCGCCGATTTCTTTCTAGAATCAAAAATATCTATTTAATCTTTGGTGGCAGTTCGATGTGATGGAACTAATGTGAACGTGTGTAAATATAGAGGTGTCATAAGTCTTCTTGGAAAAAGGTTAGATAAGTCATTACAGTGGATTATCTGTCTATTGCATATGAATGAATTACACTTTCGACACTTGTTTCAATGTACAGATTTCAAGAGTTACCCGAGTTTTCTCTTCAAGGTATAACCAAACAATGTTGTCTCAGCGGTTTCAACTGGTGTATTTACTAAGGATTTGGTAGGCAAATATCCAAGCAAAATGTGTCATGCTCGATGGCTAACTCGTGCAAATCGAATTTTACATTTGTACGTTTCGATGGGTTGTCCTTCTAAAAATTCTGGTTTGCTATCAAAATTCGCCCTTACTGTAAAGATGGAGCACGGCACCTGTTCAAACTCATCGCTGCAACTAGTTGCACACAGAACTGAAAGCCAAAATAGATCTCGTAATTAAAAAAAACGGTTACTTCTCTCACCCTGAAAATTTACCGATCGCAATGCTGACCGACTCAGTACCGCACATCCGTGAACTGGCAGTCCATCAGATTTTGAAAGCCCGCAGCTCTCAGGAAAATGGGTTCTGACTGTTTCAACTTCCTACTGTAAGATGTGATGCGATATCTTACACCGACCTCATTCACTGGCAGGAGAATATAACTTATCCACCGATATTAAAATTTATACCTGACGAAGACATCAGACTATTTGCCGTCCAAAAAACATACGGAGAATTGTCTTCAATGCATCTGCTATGTGACACACAAGCGGTTAAAAGGTCAATTAAGACGGTGACAGAAGCTTCAGCCTAATTGTGCAAAACATATGAGAGAGAGGGCTTCATAAGAAACCAAATAGAATCTAGAAAATCTATGCCAAAATTCGAAACCAAGCAAGATTTTCACGCTATTTCAAATCTTATTATAATAACATAAATTTCATTTTTGTAAACTTTTCTTGTAATAAATATATATTATGCATGCAATTTCTGTTTGTTTTATAGACACCCAATTTAAAACTATTTTTAAAACTATTCTAACAACTCATCAAAAGGAAGGTTTTTTTAATTCTAAAATTTGCATTCTTTAAAAGCCAATCCTGAGGCAGAAGATGGCATCCCATAATAATTAAATTTTGCATTTGAGCCATATACAACATTTGGCACCCTTTTCTTGCTGTGCCCAGTAGAAAAGGGTGCCAGTAACTTTTTTTTTCTCCATAGAGCGGTGACCCACCCTATTATACGGACTAACAGACAATCAACCCTTTGACGATTTTGTCCAAAATTTGATACAAACCTGCAAATTATGTGTAAAGATCACATACCAAATTTCATCTCCGTAATTCTAATAGTTTTTGAGTTATCGTGTTCACAGACAAACACACAGACAGACAAATTCCAAAATTGTGTTTTTCGGACTCGGGGAGGTCTAAAACGTGGAGATTCGTCAAAAATCTCGAGTTCGAATTTTTTGACGATTACAATACTTTCTCTTTGTATACTTCGTATACTATACGTGAAAGTAAAAATTGGAGGGGAAAAGAAAAAAAATCGAAAAATGGACTGTTATGTAATTTTTTTTACCTACTGCGGGAAGCATGAGAAATAAGCCATTTGAGCTTTAGACATAATTACGAAAACATAACCTCCGATAGAAACCGTACGCATTCAGTTTCAGAACTGACGTCACTGCTATCAATGTCTGAAAATAGCTTAGCGATAGTAAGTGTTATTTTTCATCGGCTGAGTTTGACCTCAAATTATCATATTTGATATCGAAGAGTAATTGCTTCGTTAACTGTATGTTGAAGCCCATCTTAAATCCCAAGTGCGAAAGCTAATTGCTGTATGTATACTGTTATGTCTTGAGCTGCGCTTTTCTATGTGTGTGTCCATTTCCTTCCTGTGGTCTTAATACTTCAGACTCTTAATTAAACATCGATTTTAAATCACCGATGACTTTCGAAATTTCTTTAAAAACTTTTTGATTCTCTCGTGTACGAAGAGAAACTTTTAATTTCGACCTTGAGATTTTGATTAATCTACGCGTTTGAGACCTCCCGCTCTAACCGCGGCCTTTACATCAAATTGAAGATTTCTATCAAATTTTGGACGTTACAGATACGTCCTAGAGAGTCCATCTCTTTGTCCATCCCATCGCGTTGACCGTCTGTCGGTCTGTGCATCCGCGGGGGGTAAAGCAACTGGTAAGATATGAGACTGCATTTGCTTTTCTAAACAAAAGATCAAAAGCTATGTGAGAATATCAAATTTGCCTTGCGCGTATACGGGAATCTCAATCTAGTCGCAATTTTTTGGTTGCGTTATATGAATTCAGGTTATACCGGAGTCCACTTTGTTTTTATTTTATAAGATTATCAGACTGCGTTTTTATTGTAAATTAGCCCTTATTTCCTCTTATTTCAAATGACTGATGCGCATCAAAGCATCGTGCGAAGCAAAACTGTTCTCGGAAAACAAACTGCTGATATAAGAACAAACTGCCGAATTGAATACGAGTAGATAACGTCTGGCTGGAGGCTCTACTCATGAATTATGCGGAAACGAAGAGAAAAATGATTTAATTTTTGAAAAAATAGTAGCCAGCGTTGTTTGAAATAGAGCATTAATTCACGGAATATATAGAGAGAACAGTTTATTCTATTTTTTACTTTCTCGTATACGAAATATACAAAGAGAAAGTATTGTAATCCTCAAAAAATTCGAACTCGAGATTTTGACGAATCTCCACGTTTTAGACCTCCCTGAGTCCGAAAAACACAATTTTGGAATTATGTCTGTCTGTGTGTGTGTCTGTGAGCACGATAACTCGAAAACTATTAGAGATAAAGGGATGAAATTTGGTTTGTGGTCTTCAAACATAATTTGTAGGTTTCTATCAACTTTTGGACAAAATTCGTCAAAGGGAAGTCTGTCTGTCTGTATGTTCGAGGTCATGCGAACACTATAACTCAAAAACTTGAATAGCTAGATGGATAAAATTTGGTACACATTTTTATCGTCATGAATGTAGGTCCGTATAAAATTTTGGGCCAAATCCGTCGACGGGCTGACTGTCTGTCGGTCTGTATAATAGCATACTTGTTCAACTCCATGCGCATGCGTAAATGCCTGTGCAAAGAAGGGATACTCCGAAAACTTGGCAGTTTGCCAAAAACCAATTCTGGCGGCTAGATTTTGTAAGGAAGCAAACATTTAGGGGTCTCGTTTTACTTGCGTATTGGAAACAATCTCTGCGCATGCGCAAGCTATTCTCCTGTTTTCTTCTCCGCACGCGGAACTTGCATTGCTAGAGTTTGATAAAAAAATAAATATTGCGAAGTTTCAATACATACGTATCTTTTTAAATATGATCCTTCACCTCAATATTTTACTATCTCTATAATCAACAATGAAAAACCTTCTGATAGTCATTGCATTCTGGGTTACAGTTGGTACGAACTTTTTATCAACGCGGGGGGAAGGGAAATAACAAATGTTTGAAAAGTATACGAGAAAGTTTCGGGGAGGCCACTCCCGCTGGTTTTAAATGTCAACTTTCTAAAATTTATTCAGTTTTTTGGCATTGCATTATCCCAGAATTTCAACGGCGACAACATTAAAATCTGTCATATGGCTGAATTGGTTGCTTGCATTTTAACCAGTTTAGGGTCTTACTAATTAAACACGATCTCTATTCAAACTAAACTGAGCTGCGTGTGGTAAAAATTTCAATTCAGTAAATGAGAAAAAAACCCTTACCTTACCTCAAAAATGCTAACATCTTGCGCGAAGATTCTAGAGCAGGAACGCCGCAATCAATCCGTCCATTCTGAAGCGAATGATAAAGAAGCCAATTTCCTTGCCGAGTGGCCTGAACTGAATGCGACGATCGTAGCTCTTCATCGTCGACGCGAGAGGAAGTTGGCGAAATCCATTTCCTTTTCTAGCAGTGACAGATTGCTTCTTATAAGAAGACATTTTGACGAGGTGAAAGACCTTACTTCAAACGTGCAGTGATAAAAATGGCTGTGTCGGAATAGTTGAAGCTGCATAAACAAACAAACTTTAAACAATTAACTTAGAAAAAGTACAAAAACGATTTCAGAATTTGTTCTGCGTCGAGACGGAAACTTCAGAATTTGAAAAAGCGCATTGCGTTGCTCCATTTTGATAGGGAGGGTTATTCAAAACATTTGCAATGATTAAGAATGGCTAAACGTCCTCATAAACCAAAATTGAAAGAAAAAATTTGAACAAAATACAGAAGGAAGTTTTGTCTGCGTTCGTAATAGTTGTTCTATGTGATTTACTTTGGTCACACAGGAAGCATCCGAGTGGTTGACCCTTTCAGACCAAACAGATCATTTCGCGCTAGACACTTTGAAACATGTTCCCAACCATTGATGCGCTCTCGATAGTCTCCTGCATGTTCTGCACAAGGGATGGCGATTATTGGAAACAAAAAACCGGTTAAGGTTAAACCGGTTTTTTTCACCTGCGATTTAACCTGGCGGTTAAAACCGCTCAAAATAACCGGTTTTTTGAAAAAAACCGGTTTTCGGGTTTTTTTTTTTAAAGCAACGTTTATGAACAGAATTTTTTATTAATAATATTATACAATAAGTAAGTATTAATACAGTAATTAATTAATATAATAAGTAATGATTATAGATAAGTAATTAATACAATATGTAATAATAATAAATGAGTAATCATTGCAATAAGTAAGTATTATAGACAAAATCTTTTATTAACATTATTTTCAAAGAAATTAATTCATTGGCCAATATTGATCATATAATCTGCTCATAAAGACTCTTTAAGCAGTGTGTTGATCCGTGAGTCGATACCTCTCATGGGAAACAATATCATTCAACGTAGATACTAATCTTTCGGGCGCCACAGAACTTCCGACTAAAGATAAATATTTTTTGGCTACAAAAAACAGACGCCGTTTGCAGACAAAAATTTTTTTATCAGTGTTGTTTTTGCAGGAAATCAATTCATTGGCCAATATTTATCTGTTCATAAAGACTTTCAATAATCCGCCAAGCAACAGACGCCTCGAGGAAGCGGTTGTCGGTGATTGGCCTAAGATGATGAAATTCAAAGCTTTATAACTTGGTAAATGTTAGTCTAGTCGAACCTAAAATCGAGCCTATCTTCCGACCCGGTTTTTCCCCCCGGTTTTTGGATTAAAAAAAAATAACCGGTTTAAACCGGTGCAAAAAAATAACCGAAACAAAAACAAAACAAAAAAAGGTAGGTTTTCCCATCCCTATTCTGCAGGCGGCTATCTGAAACTACTTCCTGTGTCTTCATTTCATGGGGATCAGAGACGGATTAAGCACGTTGGGGGTCCCAGAAGCTGAAGTTCTTGGGACCCCTCTAAAATTATGACGCATATGTACTTGAAAATTCCAACTTGTCAGTTATGATGATTTAAAATAATTTCGCACATTTTTAATCACAGTAACTATATTTTTATTCATAGAAATTGTTTCTATAATTGCTCCATTAATTTATTTTAATTTCCTAATTAATTAGTTTAATTACTATTTTCGATAATTAACATGTTTTATAATCAATAATTTTACATTTATATCTGAAATTCGTGCTCATAGATGTTCACATGAAGTATTATCGAAATAACTAAGGATCCATCATATAAAAGTAAAACTTATTCGTTTTTACCTAAAGTAAAATCTCTAAGGGGAAAAAAAAAATTGCAAAAAAATCTGACAAAGAAAGAAAAGAAAATTATTTCGATTTTCTGAATTTATTACATGAATTAATTATTTCGTTATGTGACACACAACACAATACCTTCAACACAATACCAATTAATTATTGTAGGATTATAATTAATGACACATAATTAAATTAAGTATATTGTCAGGTGAAATATCCACTGCTAAATTATCACTGTTGCTTGTATGAGAAAATCAAATTATATGTTACCCTACAGAATCAATTGCCAGTTTCATTTACATTAACTTGTTTATACCTTTTATTTTAAAATTTGTCTAGATAATTTTTTAATTTTTTTTATTATTTGCAATAAATGTTGCAAAACATAATAACTAAACAATGCTTCATAAATAATTTATAAATTAAAATCAAAGGTTCCTTTTAGTAAATTTAATTAGAAAAGTTTTAATTTAATCCTAGGAATTGAAACTTAAATAACGAAATACCATTATAAATCAAAAGTTAGGCAACTTTTCAACAGATCAGGGGAGACAACTCTTTGATTTTAACTATGGAATTGAAAAATACCGAAATCCATTTCAAAACCATGTTTTTTTAAAAATAAACATCAGAAAAAATATTTTTTATAATTGATTTTGAATTTTTTAAATTCAAAAACGTGTTGAAGATTTAATTTGAGTTATGTTTTCATAGGTAATTTTGAGACGAATTATTTATTAGAGGAAATATACTTCATAGATTCAGCTCATAATTTTATCGGCATTACTGAATTGTTTATTAAATCTACAGAAATAATTCAGTAATCTTCTATCACAATCAATGACAAGATAAATCAGCGGGAGTGGCCTCTCCTAAACTTTCTCGTAAACTCCTAACACATGCGGAGAAAAAATACACTAAAAGGCAGTAAAACGAACAAGCGTCCCTAATTCAGTGGAGAAAAAAAGCTTGGGAATCGGAAGCTTTGAGGTGAAAGGCGTGGGTAGAAGCGGAAAGGATTAGCGCAAGTGAATCGCGCAATTACACAATAATGGCTTCGCGTCATTGTGTGATGAGAAAAGACAAATAGGCAATTTGAACAACTTTTTTTAGACCTATTGAAACGAAAATTGGGCACAGATCTACAATTAATGTTAGCAGGCTTCATACCAATTTTTACTTTCTCGTATACGAAGTATATAAAGAGAAAGTATTGTAATCGTCAAAAAATTCGAACTCGAGATGTTGACGAATCTCCACGTTTTAGACCTCCCTGAGTCCGAAAAACACAATTTTGGAATCATGTCTGTCTGTGAACACGATAACTCGAAAACTATTAGAGCTACGGGGATGAAATTTGGTATGTGGTCTTTAAACATAATTTGTAGGTTTCTATAAAATTTTGGACAAGATCTGTCAACGGGAAGTCTGTCTATCTGTATGTCCGCGGTCATGTGAACACTATAACTTAAAAACTTGAATAGCTAGTTGGATAAAATTTGGTACACAGTTTTATCGTCATGAATGTAGATATGTAAAAAATTTTGGGCCAAATCCGTCAAACAAGTGTTCAAATTTCATATTTGGTTCAAAATGCACATTGCGACTGTGTGTTGGCGAGCGTTTGCTTATTTTACTTAAGTTAGTATGGTTGGCGTTTGACCTTGGCGGTCTACGAAGGAAACTGTAGCGTACCGCAAACACGCGCTTCGGAAATTATGGCAACCCCCCTGAACCGAAACTTCGTTCTGACATTCTCCAGATGGAAGGTATGGTGAAATCTTGCGTGATATCTATAGTAAGATTTCGTTCTCAAAAACGTTAAATAAAGCTGTGCTACCTCAGCGCGCGTAAAAATTGAGAACATACGCAATTTCTTTTGCAAAATATTAAGTTTTGGGAATTCATGAATTTTATATGTTTCATTGTAAATCACCACTCGTAATTTTTTTCTCAAAATAACCAGGCCTTGGGTAAATACCCCAAGAATATTTACCTACCCACTGGGAGTTTACCCACAACACATAACTGGTTCGTATGCGAGAAACTTTCGGGGAGGTCACTCCCGCTGTTTATTTATCAACGCCGTAGGGTTAACGAGTTATAATGTTTAGAGGTATGTGTTTATACAGACCGACAGACAGTCAACCCTTTGACGCATTTTGCCCAAAATATGATACGGACTTACATTCCTGATGATAAAACTGTGTACCAAATTTTATCCATCTAGCTATTTAAGTTTTTGAGTTATCGCGTTCAGATGAAAGAGGGCAGACGGCCAGACAGACTTCCCGTGGACGGATTTTGTCCAAAATATGACAGAAACCTACAAATTATGTGTAAAGATCACATACCAAATTTCATCCTGTTAGCTCAAATAGTTTTTGAGTTATCGTGTTCACAGACAGACAGACATAATCCTAAAATTGTGTTTTTCGGACTCGGGGAGGTCTACAACTTGGAGATTCATCAAAATCTCGAGTTCGAATTTTTTTTTTTTTGACGATTACAATACTTTCTCTTTGTATACGAGAAAGTGAAAATTATTTTGAAAACAGTTCTGAAAATTGAACTTGAAAACTCGAAGTGATAAGGTGTTATTCCAGCAATAAGGAAAGTGAAATAAAAAATTTACTGCTCAATTCAAATTCCACGACTAAAAACAAGCGTCAAATTTCGAACCAGAAAGAGAAGGGCTGCAAAAAGAGCCTTATCACTGTATTTTTGTGACATCTACACATCTATGTTACCTGGCGATATATGTAAGGGTAGTAAAAGGAATTGCGAGGAATAACAAGAAATACAAATGCATTTTATCCGCACTGTCGTATTGGAGCGCTTAACACAAAGTAGCTCGAACAGAGGACAGCTTAGTACATACTCGTCTTATGCACAGACGACAGATTTGTACATACCCTCGGGTTTTATGATGGCAGTGACAAAATTTTAGTATTGTGTCACTTAAAAACAGTAAATTCTGCTAAAAAGCTTATTACGAAGGAAAATTTCTAAGCTATCATGTCATGTTTTAAAGATATATGCACATTATAAGTACTTGTTCGTCGGTATCCGATAAAAATCACTTCTGGAAAAGGTAATATTTTATTATATATTTTTACACACTTTATTTAAAATGACATGTTTCAGGTTTGTGAAGATGTAACAGTGTAATCGATTTTTCATTCACTTCCTGTTGTGATAGAGATTTGAAAATTTTTATTCTTGTGTATTCTCGATGACAATATAGTAATTAAGTTTTGAAAATATTAAAATATCAGTTACTCTATTAACATAATAAAATTTTGATTAAATGCTGGTGGAGGTAAATGGCAGTTAATTTGAGAAAAAGTTGATTTCAAGATTCCATAATATTTTGTTGGAAAACAGAAACAAAAGAGTACGCATAAAGACGAGAGAGTCCATTTTTCCTCTAATAAGATGCATTTATTTGAGTTGGTTTTATCATCTTGATAAACATTGAAAGATACATAACTAAATTATTATTACATACAAAAACATTATGTTCTAGTAGCAACATGATGAGCACAAGTGATTACATGGTCGAATCGACTGCATATCCATTTCACATCGATCCACACATATACACAGCGAATCCGCAGGCCTTTTATATACGCCAACATCATACAGAAAATGACGTCATGGAAATGTCCACCTTGCGGCACAGGAATACTCAGAGATTTCATTTCCCTTACGGCACGACCGATTATCTCCAACATATTTATAACAGACGGATAAACGGTTTTGACGTAGACTTACGTCTCTCCATAGTGGTCTTATGGCGTGTCGGGAAAGGAAAAAATTAGGATGCTTTTCGTGGTATTTTTAAACGCTTATAGCTCCGCAACCAAATAACGTAGAGAGTTGGTTTTAGTTTCATTTAACAGAGAAAGGTTGACATTGAAGATTGCAAGAATAATTTTAGAATTTGTAATTATGGTTTGATCACAGTCCAGTTGTAAAGTAGATGAAAATCACGAATAATTTTGATGACGCCACAACAACCGATGCGCGTGCACGCATCGGTTGTGAGCTGTATATTAACTGGATTTTAACAGATTAATAATTAATTCATTTCAGATTAATTAATTCATTCAGATAAATTCATTTAACAGAGAGAGGTCATAGATCATAGGTCATAGGCCAAAGTCACATAGAGCTACTTTAGTCACAGAAAGTCACAATTGAGTAATCGATTAATTAACAGTCCTTAATTAATTATTATTAACAATTGTTGATTTAATTGAGCTCTCCTTTCCATCGATTTAATTGAGTTGAGTTGGGTTTAGTTTCATTTAACAGAGACAGAGCATAGGTCGTAGGTCAAAGTCACATAGAGCTACTTTAGTCACATAGAACAACTTCAGTCATAGAAAATCACAGTTGAGTAAGGTAAGCAAGTCTACGCCCCTCAATCCCAGCGGCCGTTTCGCAGAGACAGCCTCCCGTCGAACTTTATGATGATAGACAGATAACGGTTTAACCTTTGGTTTTATGGTGACAGTGATAAAATTTTAATATTGTGTCAGTTAAAGTATTCGACTGTGTTCGGAGACATTTTTTTGAAAAAAAATTTATATATTTTTTATGTTATTTTTCAACTGCACATGTTTTAAAACTATGAAAATATTGTAAAATTAGGCTTTCAAAATAATATTTTTTTAAAAAAACTGAGAAATTTGAAGAAAAATGACTAAAATATTTGCCTCACGCTAACATCCATAGACAAAATCATATTCTATATATACGTAAATCCTTGTAGGAGTACATTTTTATGACAGTTATGTGTGTTATGCTTTAAAATATTTCTTGTACTTCAAAATAGTTTAGAGATATAGCTGAACATAGTTACTAAACTGGTAATTTTTCATAAAAAAATGCTTTTCATTTATATTTAAGCACTTAAAAATAATACTTGATTCTAAAATTGATCTTAGTTTTTAGAGGAAAACATCAAGTATATTACAGAAAACAATCTCAGAAAATTTCATATCAATACTTGAATAACTTTTTGAGAAATTATTGTTACGGTCGACAGTTTTCCTCAAAAATATCATTTCTCAGAAAACACGTTTCAAGTTTTCATGCAACATAAAATAATGCTTACAGTTCCGTAATAAAACAGCTGTAACTCCATTTGTAATTCACGTAGAGTAAAAAGTGAGACAGTTTTAGAAAGCTGATTAAACAGGCTACAAAATTAAGTCATAAAATCTTTTTGGTAATTTCATCAAAAACTACTTTTTTAAACCAATCGAATACCTTAAATAAAATTTACTAACTTATTTTTAGCCGTCCGATTTGCCTTTTTTTCTTGTCCAAAATTAGAATTCTAATTTTCAAAAAAAAATGAAAGAACCCTTTGTTTCTTTATTTTGAAATGCATGAAAACATAAAAATTTTAATTTATTAATCTTGTATTGCATATTAAGCTCAATTTATATTAAGCAATTTATTACTGGAACTTAACGGCAACACTTTTTATCGTTCCAGGCTTGCTCACATCTTTGTCACTCTGCTCTAATACGCATTGCTACATTGCTTTTCGAATTTTTTCAGTTGAATCGCGTTTGCCTTTATTTGCTTTTATCTTAGTTTATGAGAACATCAATTAATTAATGAAAAATTTAATATTTTAATTGAAAGCTAAATAAGAAACAGTACGAAAACTTTCCATCCAGAAAATAAATTTGTTCGAGCAACGAGAAAGCAAAATGGAATTTGTAGCCCTAATCTGTCATTTTCAATTAATCAACGGGGTAGTTGGATCTACACAACTTTGAATGACGCATGGGCAACTATCGCAACCTAGTTCTCCCAATTTGACTTTATCTATTTCTTAATTTGTAGGGAAATAGAAAACCGGACAACTAAATCTCAACGGAGGGGATACTATTTTAGCAAATGCTGAATTTATGAAATGATAATGAGAAAATTGCCAGAAACAAGGAAATATTATGGAATGCATTAACATAATTCAGAATTTGTGTGGTGTTTTAAAAATACTTAACAGAAAGTGAGTTTAAAAAGATGCAATTAAAAATAACCGTTTCGCAGAAAAACGAATCGGGTTTTTTTCCTCCATCAAATGTCAGTTACAAAATTGCTATCAGTTGTCCTTGTTAGAAAATGTGTAGTCGGATTACTATATATCGAACTTTAAGGTTCATGGAAAGAAATTCAATATATAGACTACAATTTACCTATCGAATCACTCTATTTACTGGCGTCACTAACATTCCTTGAATATCCTATTTATAGTTCTAACTAATTTTTTCCATTTAACCCTTCAATGCAGGATTTTTTAAATTTCAAAATAAAAAAAAAGTTTTGACATGGGAAATGCACATACAACAACAGAAAAATACACAAAAAATCAAAATAGAATTACGATATTATTAAATTGAATTTAATAAGTGATATCAAATCACTGTTCCTTTTTTATAAAACAATAAAAATGAATTTTAAAAGTAATATCAAACGGCAAATACCTATAGAAGTAATTGATGAAACCATCAAAGATTCAAGTCTCCTTTTAAGTGCTAAAAACTGCGTAAATATGTCGTTAGGTGTATCAGGAGTTATGTATCAGGAATAACTGATTCTAGACCACAGATTTATCAGTAGGACCTCTGCTGTCCATGGAAAATGGAGCGAATGATTATTACCCTGTTTCTTATGATGTTTCTAATCTGATACAGCGTGTACGAGTGGACAAAAAAATTTCTATTCATTATTAACATGAAAAATAAATTATGTATCAAATTTGATACAGTATGCAGTGAAGGATTAACCATGAAGTATGATATGACAATGATAGTTTTTCAAAATCAAAATAAAAAGGCAAGTCCTTTCCTAGAATATATATTGGAAATATATTTACATAAAACACATACAAGGATTAAGGTATTGTCCTAAAATAGAACCAGTGGTAGTGGTCTCCCCTAAACTTTCTCGTATACTTTCTAAGTGGAGATTCGTCAAAATCTCGAATTCAAATTTTTTTGACGATTACAATACTTTCTCTTTGTATACTTCGTATACGAGAAAGTAAAAACCAAGTGTTCATACGTAACAAATCGGATATCATTCATATATAATAGAAGGGAGATCAAAGCAATCACTGGTCTCCGGCCCGTTGGTCTGCTCCTTCTACCGGTTTCTCTCATAGACTTACGATACGAATAGACTGCTCGTGGAGGGTTGCAATGTGAAGCAAGCACCTCGTCACGTGACTCGTGGACGCGACCGAGACACTTCGTACGGGAATCCTTTGTTATTTCAATGCGTGAGTAAGAAAGGCCAGCTGAGGTTCTCATGAAAATTCACCGAAAATGGTTAAATCCTGTTGTGCATACGAGTGTAAAGAAAAATTTATCAAAGGAGGATCTGTTTCATTTCATCGGTAAGTAAAATTTTTGCTTTTTTACTTTCTCGTATACGAAGTATACAAAGAGAAAGTATTGTAATCGTCAAAAAATTCGAACTCGAGATTTTGACGAATCTCCACGTTTTAGACCTCCCTGATTCCGAAAAACACTATTTTGGAATTATGTCTGTCTGTGTGTGTGTCTGTGAACACGATAACTCGAAAACTATTAGAGCTACGGGGATGAAATTTGGTATGTGGTCTTTAAACATAATTTGTAGGTTTCTATCAACTTTTGGACAAAATCCGTCAACGGGAAGTCTGTCTGTCTTCATGTTCGAGGTCATGCGAACGCTATAACTCAAAAACTTGAAAAGCCAGATGGATAAAATTTGGTACACAGTTTTATCGTCATGAATGTAGGTCCGTATAAAATTTTGGGCCAAATCCGTCAAAGGGTTGACTGTCTGTCGGTCCGTATAATTTACTTTTGAAGAGAATCCGTCATCTCTACACGCATGCGTACTGCTTACCTCAGTTCCCGTAATACGGTCGGTCATCTTGGCTCACCGCCAAATTCTTCTCGAATAAAAGTGAATTAATTATGTGGTGTTTTCTTTAATTTTCTTTCTTTCACGCCGAAACATTTTCAAGAGTTGCATATTTGATTGCGGTTAGTTTTATTTTGTATATTTCGTAATGCATTTTTTTCTGAGTGGATTTTGAAATGTTTTTACTCTGACAGAACGAGAGTAGTTGTTAAAAGTAAAGTTATAAAGTAACAAACCAAAATTAGTGTCAATTGATTCATCAGTTCTGTTTTTCATGCTTTTTTAATTTCTTAAGCACTCTGCCAATGTGCATGATATTTTCAACTACAACTATCGGTAGTAAATTTGTAACAATCAGATCGGAGATATTGCTGGCAAGATAAAAGGCTGCTTAGATGTGTGCAAATCTTTTAGTAACTTACATTAGATAATTGAAATTTGGTATGTGGTCTTCTAATTTATCCACGCGGTGGGAGGGGAAACAGCACCTTTTTGGGAAAGCATACGAGAAAGTTTAGGGGAGGCCACTCCCGCTGGTTTGCTTTTTTAATGCAAAATAGCTACACAAAAATAAGTCTTAGTTCTTAGCTGTGGCGTTTGTTGCAATTGAAAACGATATTATTCAATTTGTTGTGTATGAAATTAATCCTTTTCTTAAGTTAATTGTTTATTATCCTCTTTTAGAAGTATCTATAGGTTTTAAGTGCCTATTAGTGTTTAAAATATGGAATTTTATCAGACACATGTAGATTGAGATATTTGGCGATGTGTTGGCGAAGTTGTTTACATTCTGAAATTTTCGTGTTTTTTTGTGTTATTTAAAAGAAAAGAAAATTTTATGATCATGAAATAAACGTAGAATGTTTTTCAGTGTGTAAGAAAGATAAGCATAGTTCATTTTCAGTAAAAATTCATCTCTAGGTATATTTTTAAACATTTTCTTTTATGCATATAATTAAGAAACTGTATAATTAATAAAATTTAGAACTCAATAACTTCTTTTTAATTTTCTTTAATTTATGTGTATATGATGTTTGAAAATTTATTTAGTGTTTTTTATTTACTCTTTATTTATTTCTCTTTCGCTTTTTTTATTACAAGTATTATTTTCCAAAACAAAAGTATTATTAACATGTCTTAAAGATTTATCTGATTATTTTTCAGATTTCCAAGCAATCAAGAAAGGAGATATATTTGGGGAAAAAACATTCGCCGGGAAAACTAGTCAATTTATTTCGGAGAGGGCCTCAGCCTCCTTATATACGCCCCTGAAATTAAGTAGCTATTGCTTTAAATAAAAATATTTTTTTATTTAAAAAGTTTAAGTATATAATTTGTTTTTGTTACAGTCAGTTGAAGTATTATATTGTGTAAGGTTTAAAACAAATGAAATTCCTAGTCACATAAAATCCAATTATTTTGATTTCTTCCGTTCGTGAGTTAGTTTTTAAATGAACTAAAATAGTAACGTTTCGCTACTTGTAGAAATACTACTCGTTTTCCAACGATCCTCATACTCGCTTCGCCAAATGTGGCGATAAGAAGCCAAGAAGTTCCTCTTTAGTCACGTGACGAGTGGAATTTCTACCCAGGTGCTTGCTTCACTCCGAATGCTGGTTTTTCTACAGCGTGAGCAGTCTAACTCTATCCTTAGTCTATGGTTTCTCTCTCGGCTTCCTCTCCTCAGAAACCACGTGGAATCTCCTTTCTTGTCGATCCTACAGCCTTGGCCAATGAGCGCAGATAAGTGGGACCTTACATTTAGAAATTTCGATGCACAGAAATACATATAGAAAATTTTTCATAATTTTCTTACTAAAAATTATGCATAATCAACATTTTTAGCGTTAAAGAAGACTTTAAAAATTAAACTATCAAAACTTTAGTCGTTCGAGTTATAAAAACAAGGGTAAAACTCCGATAGACAATACAAGTATTAGCCGAGTTCCACAAGCGCCTCATGTAACCTCATCATGCGTTACTTGTTAAGTTGTTCCCCCGGATACAACCTCATGTGATTTTTTCTGAAGCCCAGGGTTTATCTTGGTGGTGTCCTTGAACTTGACGAACAATAACATCATAGCAAGAACTGCGATGAGCATTCCTAGTGACATGCTATGTACGACAGTAGAGAACGTTGGGCACAGGATGTAATGTGTGATCCACGAGAACGGCCTTCACACTGAAAGAGGTCGATGTCTTCGCTTGCGAATTATTTGAATAAAGTGCTGCGTTTCACTAAAATTTCATCTTTGTAATTCATTTGCAACCCTTGAAAAAAACCAATTAGTTAAATAAAGCGGAGTTGCACTGAAATTTCTTCTTTATTTGTACATCTGTCTGTTCATTGCAAAACTTAGTTGTGAATTTGCATTTGGAAGTTTTGTTCGTTATTTATGAAATCAGCGCCACATTTTGTCCTTATCGGCGACCTTCGGAACCAGTTTTTATTTTTTTCTCATGTCTTCATGAGCCCCGCTCCCCAATTTGGTGACAATCCAATTGATATATCGAGCTACAGATGGCTTTGCACAGCGTCAGTTAAAAGAACGTCAGGTTCACGGTCAAAGTCTTCGGTAGCACGACCTAACTTAGTATGTTAAGTCGTGTTACCAAAAATTCCAAGAAGAGTGAAAAACGTGAAATATTACTGTTTAACTGATGGTTAACAACGATTTGTCGGATATGCTTCTGACAGCGATGCCGCGTATCACTCCACTGCGCGTGCTTTCCGCATTTAGAATTATAAAACCGAGATAAGGCCCACTCCATTGAAGAAGTCGTCTGCTGCATCAAGTGTTTCAGAGGAAACTTCAGACGATTTGTAAACAATTCTTTTGCGCTCTCTTCGATCACGGTTTCGAATTCCCTAATGAATTCAGATACGCCCCAAGGATGCCGGCATGACAGACAAGCGAGGAGTTCTAATAAGTCCAAAGCTAATCCTTGGCGTAGGTAGTAGCGTCGATTCACAGATAAAGTCAAGAATGAGACTGTTCTTCCGGACTTGGTAGAGAGGCACGAGCAGACCTCTCACGCGTTTATTCAAAGTTGTGCAGCTTTCCGACATTGGCCTCTTCGAACATAGAACACTTCTGACACTCTCTTGTAAAATCATTTCCAACAGCTGTTACGTAAGTAAATCTCTCTAATAATCTCTCTAATATACCCGACTCTGGTCGAATTGAAAATATTTTCATGCCTAATTTCCATGTCTTTCATAGTTCTTAAAGAATGATGTAAAATTAATTAAATAGTGCGAATGGCAATTCGGCTGTAAATAAATAAAGTGATTGAAATACTGTTCAGCAATTGATTCTGAGACTACCACTTTTGGACGATTTTACACAGGAAAGGGATGTCAGGCAATGAACCATATGAGCGCATTTCCGGAGTTCTTTGTTAGATCACGCTCAGTAAAATGTAAACATCACCCTTCCATTCTTCACTTTCCCCCTATTTTGATGAAAATACCCCCGGCGCATGGGTAAAAGCGCGGAGGGTTTCCGAACCCGTTGCTAAACAATATCTATAATATTTTCAGTCAATACTTACATAAATAAATCTCTTTAATGCGAGTTGATATAACCGACTCTGGTCGAACTGAAAATATCTTCATGTCTAATTTTAGCTTGGCAATGCACCAACATTATGCATGTAAATAATATTATAAAGCACATAAATAATAAACGCATTTTTTAAATAAAAACATTCAATATTTTTATTATAAAAATACTTTTATATAAAATATCATAATACATAAAATCCTCTTATCGTTTGTAACTTTTATTTTAAGTTAAAATGATTTTGAAAATCATTTACCCCAAACGATCTTTAAATTTTAGTGCTTCTCGAAAAATTGCAAACCATACTAAGCGATTTTTAAAAATCGGCGAAAGCTAATTTTTTTCGAGAAGTTGTTCATATTTTTGAAAGAATGGTACAAAATTTAATTAAACATTCCGAGTGGCAATTCTGAGATAAATAAAATGATTTAAAATATATATAATATTTTCATTCAATATGGCATGGTAATATTAAGAAAAAATTATCTTTTCTCTTTATATGGAAACATGATTTTTAATTAATAAAAAATGAAATATTTATTTAATTGTCGCGAAACCTTCACTAAATCATTCCTTAGTGTACTAAAAAGTTGAAATTTTTTTATTTTTATTATTTTCTACTTTTTAGTCTCTTATTTATAATTCTTCATCATTAATATTGTGGAAACTTGAAATCAATTTTTTCTCAAATTCAATGTCAGCTGCCACCGCGGGTATGGAATTAATTAAACGAATCTATTAACTGATAAATGAGGTCTGAAAGTATTAAAATAACGTATTATCACCGAGAACAAACAAGTGTACAAAATTTGAAAACGCGATTACATCAGGGAGGGAGTTAAAAATTTGTTACAAAATTCCATCTTTATAAACATAAAACAAGTCAAGTTAAATAAAACTGTTTAATTCACTAGATTTAATTTATAAATAAGCTTTCTTTAGAATTCTTCTTCCTAATTCCTGTTGAATGTCCAATATGAGCACCTGAATTTAGGAGGGTCGAGAAACTGAAGTTTTTCCTTTTCTGTGGCATTCCTTTCTTTCTTCTTCTTCTTATTATTAAGAGGGGAGATTATTCAACCCTTATTGGTTGGATTTTTTTCGAACTTCCGACAAAAAAAAAGCATTTATTTTATTGCAGAAAATACAAAATGATTATGTCTGCAATTCAAGGCGGAAAATCTCACCTCGAAAACATGAAGAAAGTAGGACTATTTGCGCTATTTCTTAGCAATATTCGGAAATACAAAAAGTAATCGCGAAATGTAACGAGACGTGTAAGTAACGAAGAATTCACTTTCAACGATGCAATTTTTCTCTTCGACGCATGACATGCCACGCCGACCGTACAAGCACACACACACACAAATCCGAACATATGACGTGCGACGCCGATCAAGAAGGGGTTAAAAGTTTATAAAGTGGGAAAAATATTTCAACTTTATGATTAGAAGTGGAAGACAGGTCGAAAATAATGAACTGATCAACCCTTGGTTTCTGAAATAAATGTCTTCCAGAAATATTTGTCTAAAATGAATTGTGTGTTAAAACATTAAATTTCCCAGATTATCCAGGAAAATTCCAGTTTTTCAGGTCTTGTCAAGGATTTGAATAAAATGTCTCGGACTGTATATCTTTATATGTATAAGTAAATAATTTATATAAAAATTTGAAAAATAATAAATTTGAAAATAATAACTTTTACTGTACTCGGGATATATTTATAACCTATTTTAGTTCATGATGTGATGGTTTTAACTCAGTCTGGTAGTTGTTTGTTTGGAACTTTCATGTTTACCTGACACAAACTCCTTGTATTTCTTGTGGACAAGCGCAGCTTATTTATGGATGTTGTCAGCGGCTCATCTTTCTGCAGTTCTCTTTCGTTGTCTTTCATCAATTTTTTTCCCCTCTTTCATTGAACATATTTTTTTAGGATTTATATTTATCCAAATGTTTACTCGATCAAAAAAAAATTTGGCAACTGAATCAGGAAATCGACTTGATTTTTAAAGAAGTGAATGAACCAGTGGCCACTCCCAATCAAAACCACTGCATTTTGTTTACTGAACCTATTACTGTTAAATATGAGAAGAGGGACAATTTAGTCAAATCTAAGCAGTGTAAGTCTTAAACAGTCATTAAAACAGTGTAAGTCTTAAATTTCTTTTTTCTCTTTAAGTCTTTCTTTATTGTATTTTTATGTGTTCCCATGACAATAACCACCAGGTCTTTCATTAATTTTTGTTTCAAAAGGACTCTTACTAAGGTGACCAACCGATCTCCTTTATGGAGGATAGTCCTTCTTCGGCAAGTTCAGTCCCCCATCAAAAAAGTGTACAATAAATGAGGTTACAAATGTTTTTATTATGCATTTATTATATTATAGTGTATTTTGTATTATAGTTGCAATGATTTAAATGTTTCTTTTATTTATGATATTTTTTAGCTTCAATATATTTGTGTCCTCCTTTTGTTGGAGGTTAAAAGTAGTATTAGCACCTTAGTATTACGCCTTTTTTTATTTTCTCGTACACGAAGTATAGAAAGAGAGAGATTTTGATGAATCTCCATATTTCGGACTTCATTTTTGGAATTACGTCTGTGTATGAACACGACAACTCAAAATCGAACAAGCTAGACTGATGAAATTTGGAATGCGTCCTTTTCGCCAAAATCATAGGCTTCTGTCACATTTTGCACAAAGTCCGTTCGCGGGAAGTCTCTCTGTCCGTCGGTGTGCGTGTGGACACGATTAGCTCAAAAATAAAAGGAGCTAGAAGGATCAAAATTAGCATATGGTTTTATCATTAAAATTGTAGATATGTCCCAAATTTTGGAGGATACACTGTGCCGGTTGACCATCTGTCGGGCCGTACATTCGCGCTAACGAGATAATTCAAACACGCAAGGACTTAGTTAAATGAATTTTGGAATAGGGTCTTGTCAGTGGCGACGATTCGAGGGGGGGGGGGCGAAGGGAGGCAGTCGACCTCCCCCCCACTTTTTTAAGAAAAAAAATTAAACTCTTATTTCACTTCAGCTGCCTGCCTACAACTAATAATTATTTAAAAATATACATTTATACAATTTTTACTAAGGATTATACAATTTTTATTAATGTTTGGTAATAAAAAAAATATAGTAATGGAAAATAGAATTAAGATAAAACTTTTAATTTTTAGTTTGAACTGAGGCTTGATTCAGTGGCGGCGACTCGGGGGGGGGGCAGTTTCCCCCCACTGTTTGCAAAAAAAATTAAAATTTTTATTTCATTTTAGCTGCCTAAAATTAGGAATTATATAAAAAAAAAAACATTAGTGTCCGGGAAAGCTAACTAATTTTGTAACTAAATTTTTAAATTTTGTTGTCTACCCTCTATACTCCGGGGTATTTTTAGGTGTCTACAGATTTTTCGGCCCCCCCCCCTCCCACTTTTGCCACCCAATCGCCGCAACTGGATCTTGTCGCCAAAACTGTAGATCTATATAGAATTTTGGTCCCAGTCAGAGGGAAGGAAGATATCCAAAATACATACTCGCTTTCCTTCGCTATACTACGGCATATTGTGTTAGTATTAGTTATATACGTCATATTAGTTAGTAAATAGTTAGTATGTGAGAAAGTTGAGGGGAGATATCTTACTTATTCATATACAACGATCTGTATATTTGTTTATTTACTTTAATTTTTGATGTCTCTAATATTATTTATTTGTACTATTACGCTCGTATAACACAGTTGTTAAGTTTCTGCAAAATGCCGTGATGTGCGGAGACGTGTTTTACGGAACAAAAACCACTAGTACAGAAAATAAAACTCCAAAAACAAAAAAAACCTACCAATATATATTAACAATTAGGAAAAATATCTCAATTAAAGCGATTCAATAAAAACCAAAAATATATTATAATGCGCACTAAGCGATGTCTTCTCTGCCATCAAGCACCTTTCCCTAGTGCGTTTTCTTTTCTACAAGATCTTGCATCATCACTATTAACCTTGCAAAGGAAAGAAATTACATTTTTGTAACGAAGAACATCTTTTTTAATACAATTTTTGCTAAAAGTATAACATATATAAATAACATTGAATAATGTTTTCTTTGTCCTCACTGTTAAGCACCTTCAACCGATGGCGTTTCTGTCGTTCAAGATATTTTCAGTCTCTGAATTCTTTTGCTTTCTATTTTTTACTTTTTTTTAAAAAAAGAATCTGCTATTTCAAATTACTCTCTTTTACTTGGATAGATTTCAAGAAATGGTGTTAAACACTTGTTAAGTTCGCTATCAAACTATGTATTTCCTTCAAAGGAAGGATCTTCATGTAAGAAAGTTAGCTCCTTAGGTTTTTCTTTTCACATTTTAAAGTAAACTAGCTGCGTTGCACGGGCTATCTCGAATAATGCGTCGTTCTTTGGCGGAGAGAAGAAGTGAGGTTACGCGACTCATGCCCAATATTCTAGCCTAAATAAAATCAGCAGCAAGTATATAATTACCAGCAAGTACCATTTATTGGAACTGAAGTACATACGCATGAAGCAAGATGCACTGCATGCATGAATTCTCAAAGTAAAACCTCATGGAAAATATTTTTAGTATAAACAACCCTATTTGAGCGATTTAATTTTCCCTGTTTCTTTGTATCAATTACCAAAACCCGCACATTACGCATTGATGTTACTCTTGGAAAAGCAACATACAACATTCCATGTGAAAATACTAGCTGAGGCAAATATATCCCTACTTTTCGAAGATTGCTAGCGCGTTGCTGGGGCTTGCGTCATTCCTTGGCAGAGAGGTTCACGTGACGACCGCTGAACTAAATAAATATTTTACGGTCGCATGAAGTTAAAAAAAGTTTTATGGGTGGAATTTTAAAGTCAGAGCTTCCAAATTTCGCACACCAATAACAAACTACTGTAACTTTTAACCAAAAAAATGTAAGAAAGAAATCATATAGTAAATTATTTAATATCATTTCCATCTGCGGTATCGTCCCCTGAAATATATTAGCACTAGCTGATTCCCGGGACTCCGTCCGCGTAATAATACGTTATTGGTATTGTCGTCAACGGAATGAATGGGACACCTCTGTAATTTTGGTATATATTATCGCATCTTCACAAAACTAGTGCCGATGTTAATGGTTCACGAGGACAGATTTATTCAGATAAAAATACTGATTTACCGAGTTGATTAACATAGTTAATTAACAGCCATCTCGGAATTTTCCCATTACGCCTATCAATTTTTTTCGCTGAATCGACTCTCCGTCATGAAATCAGCCTCCCCATAAATTTTTATACAGTCATGATCATAATTTCGAGAGTTATAGTGTTTTGAAAAATGGCGTTTCCCATGTTAAATGAATGTTAGGAACTTTTGACGATATCTCGGAAAGTATTATATATTTCTCAAAACTTTTTTCACACACTAAAAGAACACTAATTGTTTACAATAAGTCATGCAAAAAATTCATTAATAAAAAAATTAAATATTTTTAATATGACTGTGAAAAAAGAGTGAATTGTAACACAGTGAAATTTTTACATGAGAGCAAAGCTGAGACGTTATAATGCCGGTATCCAAAAAAATCAAGTGCATATATATAATAGTTTCCGAAATATCTACAAAAAACTGCAAATTCCCACTGTTGACATGCAACGCCCGCTTTTTGAGGGACTGTACATTATATTTATTTGCATTTATAGGTCTACTTGTCATGAAGATCGTGTTTCATTAAAAGTAGACCGATAAATACTAATTAATATAATATACGATCCCTCAAAAAGTAGGTGTCAGTACCGTGTAGGTCAGTACCGTTCTTTACGCTTATAATGGTAACGTGCTTACCCCTGGCCCTTCTGAATATATATATATATATATATATATATATATATATATATATATATATACTTTCTCGTATACGAAGTATACAAAGAGAAAGTATTGTAATCGTCAAAAAATTCGAACTCGAGATTTTGACGAATCTCCACGTTTTAGACTTCCCTGAGTCCGAAAAATACAATTTTGGAATCATGCCTGTCTGTGAACACGATAACTCAAAAACGGTTAGAGAGAAAGGGATGAAATTTGGTATGCGATCTTTACACATAATTGTAGGTTTCTATTAAATTTTGGACAAAATCTGTCCACGGGAAGTCTGTCTGTCCGTCCGTGTTCATGTGAACACGATAACTCAAAAAATTTAAATAGCTAGATCGATAAAATTTGGTACACAGTTTTATAATCAGGAATGTAGGTCCGTATAAAACTTTGGACCAAATACGTCAAAGGGTTGACTGCCTGTCGGTCTGTATAATTGCATATTTGTGAACACAATGACTCCTACATCCTATCACGTAGATAAATAAAAATTGGTATGATATGAGATTTGCCACCATTAATTGTAGGTCCGTGCCCAATTTTCGTTTCAATCGGTTGAAAAAAAGGCGTTCAAATTGCATATTCAATTTTCTTTCTCTTACGGAAGGCCATATTGCGTAACCACCTTTCGTCTTCGCGCGCGCCAAGGGAACTTCGAGTCTACTAATTTATACGCAAAAGCTGAAATAATGTAAGATACACTATGCTCAAATCTGATACCTCATGTCCGAATAATAGTCTTTACAATTACATAGATGTCTTCGTTTCTTAAAAGATTTTGTTGTGCAACTTAGTCATTATTTGCAGAGAAAAAAAATGAAATTCAATTTTTTCAAAAATTCTTTAACCGTGTTAGGATGAAATCGTTTCCTAGGATGCCTGTTGTACAAGATTTTTGTCAATTCTCGAAGCTGAACCGTGTTAGAGCGAAACCATGTTATTGAAATGTTGTTCTCTTTGACAGACATATGCACAATGCATTATTTATGAAATATTATTTTTGAAAAAATTGAATTCCATATTTTGTTCTTTCAATAAGAGCTTTATCATGTTCCAGAGTAAGAATTTTGCGAGTGAAATTTACGTAACATTTCCGAAGGCCAAGATAAGAGAGAAAGAGTTTTGTTTTCTTCTTCATTTTTGAAAACCGAATGCGATGAATTTTATCTATTCTGCAAGATCGCGCAGCTGATTCATTTTTGTTTTTAATTGGTAACCACTTTGCATCAGCGAGTGGTCTCAATATCTCTGCATATCATAAACATAATAAATGATGTTTATAAACGCAGCGTCCAATGCTTCTTTATCTGATACTAATGTCGGGACAATTCAAATGTTACCACAACACACAATGGATGATTATTGCCTTTGTGATGAGAATTTTTATCTCTGAATTGTACAGTGACGCAAGCTGTCTAGGTTGGTGGGCGAAAATGTTTCATTTTCGTATGTCCAATATTTATGCACAATTCGCATATGCCAGATAAAACATTTAGCGCTGTTCAAAATGGAGGCGCTCAAAGGTAATTCATTTGTTTTCGGCTTAATCTTTGAAAATATGACTATTTAGTATAAATAATTGCATTAAAAATGTTTAAATAAAAACAAATACTTTGTATATTCCGTTAACTTACATAATCTTTTCCGAATGCTCTTTATCCGAATGGTTCGTTAACCAATCATCGATTTTTACTCATTTTTATTTAGATTGACTTATTTTATGACAGTAAAATTGTAAGTTTGCAATGGATTTTTTTCAATCACTTCTTGTTGTGCTAGAGTTGCGAAATTTTATACACTTGTGTGTTCTCGATGAAGTTGCACTATTTTAATAGTTTCAGAACTTAACTCTTTCTTAATTGACTAATTTAATAAAATTTTGATTCCTTGAGACAGGCGCCATCTGGTAGTGAATTTGAGAAAAATCTGGTTCTGTAATATATATAATAATGAATTATTAAAGAGCAAAAAGTAGAAAATAATTAATATAAAAATATTTCAGCTTTTAGCACACTAATAAAAGTGTGTTTTTAAAAACTATTTTTTAAATTTATTATAGGAATTTGTTTCATTCGTTCGGGAACTCCTATACTAAATAAAACATTTAATGTTTATTTATATGCAAAAACAATTAAATGCACTGTGAGCGCAAAGTTTTTCCCTTAATACAAAACGCTAGTATATAATAACCGTTGAAAACAGTTTGTAAAATTTTTATCGTTGCAGAGTCCTATTCTTAAAGGGTTTTATTTTTGTTGCTGTCATCCATAAACATAAGCAGTGAATAAAAAGTTAATTTTTAACAAAATGTCGTCGATTAGGGGAAAAGTGCAAAGCGTTTTATGGTTCCGTGAAACCAAATCGGAAATAGAAAGTTTCTGCGCCAAGGCTACTCAGAAAGAGTGATACCTGCCAATTTTGAGAGACCCTTGTGACCATACAGACCAGATAGAATAAAGAGTAATTCTCATAACGATCAAAACGAATTGTAAACCAGTGGGAGTGGCCTCCCCTAAACTTTCTCGTATACTGCTCAAATATTTGTTATTTCCCCTCCCCTTGCGTGGATTAAAAAAAATCGAACCTACTGTAATCCAGAATGCAACGAATATCAGAAGATTTTTCATTGCAGATTATAGTGATTGTAAAATATTTAAGTGAAGAATCATATTAAAAGAGATGCCTATGTATTAAAACTTAGCAATATTTATTTTCCATCGCACTCCAGCAAGATCCGCTATAATACGAGCGAGCGAAATCAAAACAGGAGATAAAACATATCTATCACAAACTCCGTCTCAAGGACAAAGTGACGTAATCCTCCCGCTTGGTACCAGACATTGCTAAGTATGCATGCGCATGGAGATCGGTTTTGAAACGAATGCTTAACAAGTATGCGATTATGCAGACCGACAGACAGTCAACCCGTTCACGGATTTGGCCCAAAATTTTATACGTACCTACATTCATGACGATAAAACTGTGTACCAAATTTTATCCATCTAGCTATTCAAGTTTTTGAGTTATAGTGTTCGCATGACTTCGGACATACAGACAGACAGACTTCCCGTTGACGGATTTTGACCAAAATTTGATAGAAACCTACAAATTATGGTTAAAGACCACATACCAAATTTCATCCCCATAGCTCTAATAGTTTTCGAGTCATCGTGTTCACAGACGACAGACACACAGACAGACATAATTCCAAAATCGTGTTTTTCGGACTCAGGGAGGTCTAAAACGTGGAGATTCGTCAAAATCTGGAGTTCGAATTTTTTGACGATTACAATACTTTCTCTTTGTATACTTCGTATACGAGAAGTAAAAAATGACGCTCTTAACGAGAGACGTTTCGCATAACGAGTGACGATTGTGCGTCTGATACTTCAATCTGCGTTTAACACTCGTTGCTCTAGCGTCGCTTGTTCGCTTGTGATCACAAATTTTTCCAGACTTGTATTGATACATATTATTGAAGCGACCAATAAGTCATCATGAGATCATGAAGACACCGGTCTTACTCTCAGAAATATCACTTCCACATCACTGTCTGCCTCAAGATGATCGAAAAGCTTTTGCTGGAGAGCGTTGTCGAATGTGACTTTGAGGGCTTTGAGACAGTATTTGTGGAGTCTACAGTCAACGAGATTGTTTCTTTAGCCAAGATCCTCGGACTGGGGGTGAAAAATGATATCGATGAGCTTGAGGAAGACCACAACCGAGAGCTGACCACCGCGAAGAGCTTATGGGTTTGCATTGTGTTTCACAACAAGAAGTTGTGGAGTAAAGTTTGACAAAAAAAGGAAGAGGTAACAGTAAAACAACAATCTTCTGGCGCAATAAGAGAAATGCTGAAAGCATGGGAAACTGTTGCATCGTACATTGAGAAGCATCGCCCTAATAATGATGAGCGCCACACATTTATTTAATGGTAATGCTGTAGCGCATTTTCGTCAAATTTTGAAGCGTCAGAAAAAACAAATGTCTCTAGATAGCTTTCTAGTAAAACGGAATTAGGTATGTATCATAAATAATAAACTAATTATTTCGATTGTTTTCTGCAAATCAAATTCGCATTCCAGGTTGGTTCTTTCCGCGATAGACGAAAGGATGAAGATGATTCACGCTCTTAAACAGTGTTATGTATAATTTAAAAAAAATACTGTATTTATAAAATTCGTTTAGTATTTTTTACGGCATAAAATGCATTATCATATTTTACATTAATTTATATAGGAAAAAATGGTTTCGTTTAACGAGTGTTTGGCATTATGAGTAAGATATTGGAACAAATTATGCTCGCCTTAAGCGAGGTTCCTCTGTATTTTAGTCAAGACAATGTGCTGTCAGGTATAAAAAGCCTTTAAGGATTGATCATATTGTTAATAATGCGGGAAATATCTAATCCGGTCAGCTCAGACCTTGCAAAAGGAGGGAGCAATGGGGAACCCATGACGGGTGTTTACTGCCATTTCTGTTCACAGAGTGTTTAGACGTTGTTGTGGACGTAGACTGAACAATATTTTGACTCTAATATTTTTCCTTTACATTTTCATAACTAAAAACTCTAAATAATATTTCATTAACCTCACACGGTTGATTACTGTTACCATTTTCTTTATATTACATGTTTTGTAATCGGTTGTCTAGTTATATTATCTATGTTTTAAAAGTTTGTTTTTCAGGAATGGCAACGTAGTTTCAGTAGAGTAGAAAAATGTCTTTAGAATTTGAGTTTTCAATTTTTAACTTTCTATTTTTCATATAATAAAAACGGCATTTACAGTCGGTAAATTGTAGATTTCTTATTTAGAGTATGAATGAAGAGTTTATTTTAGTTTTTAGAGTAATAATTTAGAGAGAGTTCCAAACACAGACATCTATATGTCGATTCCATTAAGCATCGCCATCACTGGGATACTGTAATTCGGTGGTTCCTGGGCGAAAAAGTTGTTGGCAGATGGGTTGGAAAAGATGGACAACAGAACAGAACGCAGTCTCTTACCCCCCGTACCCGTGACCAGACCGGTCACTGAACGGTTTGATGGGCAAGACACGGGAATTTTATTTAAGAAACCAGCGGGAGTGGTCTCCCCTAAACTTTCTCGTATACTCCTAACACATGTAGAGAAAACTAGAATAATAAAAGGCGTCAAATAAACTTCCGTCTCAAGTAAACCAAAGTTGGAACCACGCGTGGTTTGAAGGATCAAAACAAATTCAAATCCTCTGCTCATTCTTTTGCGCAACAGGACCTGGCGAGACCCCCTAAATGCTTGCTTCCTTACAAAATCACTCCAGAATTTGTTTTTGGCAAACTGCCAAGTTTCGGAGCGTCCCTTCCTTGCACAGGCATTGCCATTAGTAGGCATGCGCAGGGAGTTAATTTCAAAACTGAACAAGTATGCGATTATACAGACCGACAGACAGTCAACCCTTTGACGGATTTGGCCCAAAATTTTATACGTACCTACATTCATGACGATAAAACTGTGTATAAAATTTTATCCATCTGGCTTTTCAAGTTTTTGAGTTATAGCGTTCGCATGACCCCGAACATACATACAGACAGACTTCCCGTTGACGGATTTTGTCCAAAATTTGATAGAAACCTACAAATTATGTTTAAAGACCACATACCAAATTTCATCCCCGTAGCTCTAATAGTTTTCGAGTTATCGTGTTCACAGACACACACACAGACACACATACAGACACACACACAGACAGACATAATTCCAAAATTGTGTTTTTCGGAATCAGGGAGGTCTAAAACGTGGAGATTCGTCAAAATATCGAGTTCGAATTTTTTGACGATTGCAATACTTTCTCTTTGTATACTTCGTATACGAGAAAGTAACCAGCGGGAGTGGCCTCCCCTAAACTTTCTCGTATACTTTCCCAAAAAGGTGCTGTTTCCCCTCCCACCGCAGAAGAACACATACCCAATTTCAATTATCTAATGTAAGTTACTAAAAGATTTGCACACATCTAAGCAGCCTTTTAGCTTGCCAGCAATATCTCCGATCTGATTGTTACAAATTTACTACCGATAGCTGTAGTTGAAAATATCATGCACATTGGCAGAGTGCTTAAGAAATTAAAAAAGCATGAAAAACCGAACTGATGAATCAATTGACACTAATTTTGGTTTGTTACTTTATAACTTTGCTTTTAACAACTACTCTCGTTCTGTCAGAGTAAAAATATTGCAAAATCCACTCAGAAAAAAATGCATTACGAAATATACAAAATAAAA
>BGPR01001263.1:7699-56173 GCA_013235015.1 Araneus ventricosus | reverse complement strand
CTAACCGCAATCAAAATATGCAACTCTTGAAAATATTTAATTCACTTTTATTCGAGAAGAATTTGGCGGTGAGCCAAGATGACCGTATTCTAGGAACAGAGGTAACCAGGACGCATGCGTGTGGAGACGACGGATTCTCTTCAAAAGTAAATTATACGGACCGACAGACAGTCAACCCTTTGACGGATTTGGCCCAAAATTTTATACGGACCTACATTCATGACGATAAAACTGTGTATTAAATTTTATCCATCTGGCTTTTCAAGTTTTTGAGTTATAGCGTTCGCATGACCTCGAACATGCAGACAGACAGACTTCCCGTTGACGGATTTTGTCCAAAATTTGATAGAAACCTACAAATTATGTTTAAAGATCACATACCAAATTTCATCCCCGTAGCTCTAATAGTTTTTGAGTTATCGTGTTCACATACAGACAGACACACAGACAGACAGACATAATTCCAAAATTGTGTTTTTCGGACTCAGGAAGGTCTAAAACGTGGAGATTCGTCAAAATCTCGAGTTCGAATTTTTTGACGATTACAATACTTTCTCTTTGTATACTTCGTATACGAGAAAGTAAAAAGTAGAACAAAATAAACAAAAAGAAAGAAATATTTACACTATGTACAGCACAGGCATTTTCACTGTTACACTATTAGTTCGTAGTTTCTTTTCTTTAGATGTTGTTATTCCTTTCTTTTCCAAAGGGGGGGAATGTCCGGTAATTGAGTCTTTTAGTTCAGCTCACTGGAAAGTTGATGTCTAGGGAGGCCGGAAAATATCTCTGTTTTCGCTCATGAATTTGATAATCCCACGAATTTTATGCCTGGAGACGAGGTTATTGGCGACTCTTTTCAGACATTCTTGTTCGAAGTTTGGCGCTACCTTAATCATATGTCAAGACACTGTATAAATACACTCAGTGGCATAGTGAAGTGCCGTGTCAATTCCACCGGAGCTGCAAAAATCGCTGTCAGACAGGTGAAACCTTTTGAGGTAGGCAGGAAAAGGGCCATGTTGAGAGCAGAAGATAACATCCTCTCTAATCCAGTTAGCGGGACGGAGACTAACTGAGGGCATGATGTTATATATTTTCCTGCCTGTATCGCCATTCTTCCATAAGGTTTGCCACTCCTCAAGCATGCCCTTCCGGAGGAGGCCTTTTATGTGAGGTTTAGGAAATTTAATAAGTGAATAGGGTTGCCCATGTTGCGGTGCGTCTTTTGCCTGTTGGTCTGCTCTCTCATTGCCTATATTGCCTGCATGCGCTTTAACCCACGAGACTTTTATTCTTGGATATGTTAGGAGGATTTTGAAAATTTGTCTTGCTGTTTCGTTTGTGCTCTTTGAATTGGAAGATGCCATGATATTTGCTCTATTGTCTACGTGTATTTTAGAGGTATTGTGGTTTGGCAGATTAGATGCGTACATTACGTCGGGATCCGAAAGATGGTGAACTATGCCCGGGCAGGAAGAGGCCAGAGGAAACTCTGGTGGAGGTCATCAGCGGTTCTGACATGCAAAAGATGGACAACACCACGGGCTCTGCTTTCTGCTGATATTGCTACTCTTCATTTCTTCTTTTGGGGTTATATCAAGGAAAGAGTCTTTACGACACCATTTCGTGATAGTTAAACATTAAGAGCTACGATATTTGACACCACTTCAAGTCCCCGTTTCTAGAATCATTGTGATTCTTTTAGTTCGCAGTTCACGTTGGGACGTTTTTGAGTGTAGTTCGTCAAAGTGTTAGTCAAAAGACGTCGTTATAATGTTTAAAGTTTGATTAAAGCCCTGATTTAATAAGCCAAATGTTTATCAAAATAAAAAAAAACCTCCTAAGTCCGAGTTTTTGTTAGGCAGATCGTGAGGATCGTTGTGGAGGACAAAGCAGCCTTAAGATTCTTTGGTAATATTGGAATATCGCTCTTGTAAATATGAAAATAAATAAATAAAAACGATCAAGATAATTCAAGAATCTTGTCTTTAAATTTTGTCATTTATGTTTAGCACGAAAACCGTTTTTGCTGACTGTTATTTAACTTGAATTGCCCAAATTTACAGCCCAATCCAAACTACACAACTAAAACGAACTTCAAATTTCGGGCAAAAAAAGAATAACTGCAAAGAGAGCCTTATCATTATATTTTTGTGACATCTACACATCTATATTGCCTGACGATAAATGTAAGATTAGAAAAATGAATTACGATGTGTTCATCGTAATTCATAGTACAAGAAATGCAAATGCATTTTCCCCCTGTATTGTTGTATTGAAGCACTTAACGCAAAGCAGTTCGTACCGACGACAGCTTTAGTGCATAACTTCGGTTTTATGGCGACACCGACAAAGTTTCAATGTCGTCCCACTTAGAAACAGAAAAATGATTTCTGTAACAAAATTCTGTTGGAAATCACAATACAAAAGAGAATTTTTAAGCTACCAAGTTATGTTTTTAATATAAGTGCACATTATAAGTACTTGTTCGCCGATATCCGGTCAAAATCGCTTCTGGAAAAGGTAGTATTTTATTTTATACACTTTAATTTAATTTGACTTGTTTCATATTTTAACGATGGAACAGTTTAATTGATTTTTCAGTCACTTCCTAGTGTACCAACATTTGGAAATTTTGTGTAGTCATGAGCCTATTTTAGTATTTTCACATTTAGTATCGTACCCCTACTGTCATATTCTCCCTTCCAACCATTCGCCTAATCAAAGAAATGTTTATCAATAATGTTAAGGACTTCGGTGAGCTTAAGATTCAAATGACATGTTCTGTGTTCATGAAATGTATTAAATGTTTTATTTATTTAACGGTTAGTTCTTGGTACTCTTCTTTCGCTGGTACTTAAAGTCAATCAAATTTCTGACCAGACACTGAAAGTGGCAGGCTTACATTTGGAAAAACCATATTTTTCGCATGGGCAACTATATGTGGCGTGTTCCCGTGTGACCAGCCCACACAACCTCTACATCCGTGCAAATAACATGGTATACAAAGTATATTAGCATAGATAAACAATTTACATATTTATATCAGCATACATGTACAGTACACTCCTGTCAGCCGTCCAATTAAGTATTATCAACTGTCAGAACTTTTACTTTCCCCTTTCAAAATGCAACAAAACATTTACATTCGTGAATTAAAGAAAAAAGAATAATTCAAATTCTTCGCGCACGAAGTCGCGGGTAACAGCTAGTCTTGAATAAATAAATAATATTATTGTTATTGCGTGTAATTAACATTTTTGTAAAGTTTTATTTCTTATTTCTAAAATCTTTGTTTTAAAATTTGTAAAGTAAGTCATTATATGATATATCAATTCAATTCTGCCGTACTTCTGAAGTTATTCACTTGGGACAAAATACTTTAGGATAGTTTTTTTTTTATTTCGTTATTTGCATGCCAAACAAAGAAATATTTTATTTCAAGATTTATACTATCAACAACTAGGTATTTACTAGTTCTCTATATAGAGAGTAGTTAAACTTATTTTTAAAAAATCTTGATTTAATTTGTTTTTTTAAAAAAAATATGATTTTATTCGAAAAAGTCTGATTTAAATTTTAAAAAATCAGATTTAAATAAAACAAATTCTAATTTTTTACACCCTGTACAGGAGTGAAGCTATTGTTTTTATAAAGACATAGATGATTCATGCACATGGCTAGATTTCCCATAGGGCCAATCTAGGCCATGGCCAAGGGTGCAGCCGTCAGGGGGCGCATACACAGAAGAAATAACAACCATAAGTTTACACAATTTTTAGCGTTATATTCAAAGAGCCGTATAAAATAATGTTTTTAAAATTTATATTCGTTACATTAAATTTATTGAGCGGTACATTTTTTGTCTTCCGTGGAACTTATCGTCTCTTGCCTTTGAACTTATTTGCATTGAAAGAGATTTAAAAACATCTGTCTACTTCATTGACCTTTCAAACCTGTTCAGGATAAGAGCGCGAAAGAAGAAGGTATTTCAGACGATTTCGAGAAATGAAGTGCTTTTGCAGGTGTTAATGTTGTGCTATTTCATAAGTAGTATAATTTTGAATTAAAAATTTAATGTGGTTCAAAGATTACAAATATTGTATTAAGTGCTTGTATGTTTCAAAAATAAACTATTGTATTAAATTGAAAATTATATATTAAGTTTTTTCGAGAGCAGAGGAAGTGCAGAATATGGTTTGGCCTGGGGCGTAGAAATATGTAAATCCAGCCCTGTTCATAGGGCATAGAAATGTGTTCATGAATAATTGGGGCTTTTGAACACTAAATATCAATCACTGACCAGGTTTCCTTTTGCCTTCTTTTTTCTTATTTTGAGCGTAGGTTTTAGTACTCGCTCCACTCTCACTTTTACTTTCCATTCGAAATTGGGAACTAAATTCTGTGAGTTCTTGAATCCTTTTTGTTTACTTGTGTCCGCCATAACCGACTTCGATTTCGCGTGCCTCCAACTGGTCTTCACATACCTTCAGGGGTACGCGTACCACAAGTTGGGAATCTCTGAGTAAATCGATTGATTTAATTTAAATTTTGATTTCGTAGGAGGAGGGACACCTGAGAGTGAATTTGAGAAAAATATATTGTCGCTTTACAAGCAACGCCACCTATCTCATTTTTTAAAAATTTCTAAGCGGAATGGGATGCAAATGAATTTTTCGCAACCAATAGCGAATGTTTCTAAGTTTTTTTTCACGTCTATTTGGAACATGCTGTCTCATATTCATCGCAAATGTTAAAAAAAATCGGAAATACTCGGTATTAGTTACTAAAAATTAATATGAATATTCCTCTTGGAAATTCCAAAAAAAATGAGGTAGGTGGTGTTCATTGTTAGCGACGATTTATTTCAAGATCTTATAATTTTTATTGCAATTATTATATAAATTAAAAACTAAAAAGTAGAAAGCAGAGTGCCAATAACAAAAATTCTATTTCCTATTAACAAAATTGTGTTTTTAAGAACTGCTTTTATTAAAAAAATAAAAATATTATGTCTCCCTTGGCATTCAGGGACGAATAAAAATAAAGATAAATGAAATGAAAAACTTATCATCAGAACGTAATCATGAATAAGTCGGAATAAAGCGATAAGTCTCACATCTACAAGGTGTCAAAGTGCGAAAGATAATGACGTTGCGCCAATGGTGAACTTTCAGACGCAACGTACATGAAAATATTTTTCGTTTTTTTACTTTCTCGTATACGAAGAGAAATTATTGTAATCGTCAAAAAATTCGAACTCGGGATTTTGTCGAATCTCCACGTTTTAGACCTCCATGATTGCGAAAAACACAATTTTGGAATAATGTCTGTCTGTGTGTCTGTGAACACGATAACTCGAACACTATTAGAGCTACGGTGATGAAATTTGGTATGTGGTCTTTAAACACAATTTGTAGGTTTCTATCAAATTTTAGACAAAATCCGTCAGCGGGAAGTCTGTATGTCCGAAGTCATGTGAACACTATAACTCAAAAACTTGAATAGCTAGATGGATAAAATTTGGTACACAGTTTTAGCGTCATGAATGTAGGTCCGTATAAAATTTTGGGCCAAATCCCTCAAAGGGCTGACTGGCTGTCGGTCTGTATAATCGCATACTTGTTCAACTCCATGTGCATGCGTTCTGGTAATGCCTGTGCAAAGAATGGACACTCCGAAAACTTGGCAGTTTGCCAAAAATCAATTCTGGCGACGAGATTTTGTAAGGAAGCAAATATATAGGGCGTCTCGCCAGGTCCTGTTGCGCAAAAAAAAATGCGCAGAGGATTTTATTTGTTTTGATCCTTCAAACCACGCGTGGTTCTAACTTTGGTTAACTTGCGACGGAAGTTTATTTGGCGTCTTTTATTATTCTAGCTTGTATGTACTACATTTTTCTATAAGTATGCTATGATGGTTCTATACATCCTATTTAATTTTGATTGTGCTTTCATAATTGATCTTTATCAAACATGTTATGAAGGAATTACCCTCTTAAAGAATTTGAACTGTATTTAAACATTTTACATCATTGTTCAATGTATTGATTATAAAGGAAGGATTACGGCACTTTGTCCTTGAGACGGTAAGAGTGGAAAATCGGTTCGCATCTAATCGCTACGCATCTCTTTGAATTTGATTCTTTACGTAAATATTTTACAATCACTATAATCTACAATGAGAACCTTCTGATAGTCATTGGATTCTCGGTTACAGTAGGTTCGAATTTTTTTATCCACGCGGGGGGAAGGGAAACAGCACCTTTTTGAGAAAGTATACGAGAAAGTTTAGGGGAGACCACTCCCTCTGGTTGCAATAAATGATTGCCAATTGGCATGAACTTTGTGTTTCTAGGATGCAAAAGGGTCCCGAAAACAGTTTCTTTTCACTTCTATCTATGCAATAACTAATTAACCCATCTGGAGTGATCTCTTATCGACTTTCTAATATACATACATAATATGGCACGTTTTGAGTTAAGCTTCGTGGTACAGTGAAGAAAATCGTGTTTGCATTTTGCTCCTTCCCCTTGGTCAATTGGATCCAAAATTAGGCAATGATCTACAATTTTGTTATCAAGGCTACAAACTTTATTTCATCTATGTGGTAGACATAAAGGGCACATGACGGAGGACTTAAATATTAAAACTATTTAATTAAAAATGAAAGATAAAAGAAAAGAATGACAAAGGCAATTTAAGGAATATGCCTCCACGCATCTTTTTCCGACTGCGTCTCTATATTGGAATGAATATATCCATATTTCTACAAGGATATTAATGCTTACCTCTCCAATGATTTACAGTTCATAAAATGGAACCCGATGGAATGCTCTCTATAAGTAAGTTTAACTTGGTTCGAATACTACATATCTCTACGTCAGAGATAAATAAAATTAAGTAACAATTTTAACATTTTACAGGAGATCCAAAAGAAGTTACTGAGTGTAATGTATTGCAATGCGCGATTTATTTTTTTGTGAGTGATTATCTTTTGTTCTTTTTGACCTATATCTGCGACACTTGGCCCATCCGAATATGCATTAGGGTCGATAGAACCGCGATAAAAACATCAAAATCACCAAAATTGGAATTAACATAGTTTACCTCTGAGGTACAGGTTTGTATAGCTTGTTGTGTATACAGGCTATTGCGTTCACGTGGCCTTGAACAGATAGAACGCCCGCCTGTCACCAGGCACGAATTATTAAATAGACAAAGTCGGCAATTGCCTATGGGCCCCGCAACTTTAGGGGACCCCGAGGTCTCGTGATTTTTTTTCAGTAATTTCAGAGCAATTTAAATTTTCTGTTGTCAGACCGTGCACTCTAACATATCCTATCCTTTAATTTTGGAACATTATTCTAGCAACATTACCATTTAATTACCTTTTACAAGTTTTATATTATGTTTTGTAAATTTGAAAAATATGTTGCTTTCTAATTTAAAAAATGACCGATCCTGTAAGTAAATAGTTTTCAGATTTTGTTAAAAAAACGTTTTGTCGGGTTCTTTTTCTATTTTGTAGAAAATTATTTTTAAATTTTAATTTTACGTTTTCTCATACCCGTTATACTGAAATCAACTCTCGTGAATGTGGTCAACAATTAAATGGTCTGTCAGTTCGTCAAAATTTGATACTTAACCCACTCAGCGCCAAACCCGAGATATCTCGCGAACTTTTTTTTCATCTCAAGCGGCATTCTACGAGATAACTCGCAAACTTTTCTGCGTCTCTAGCGGCAAGCCCGGGTATTCTCGGGCTATTTGAATTTCCTTTCCCCCAGGACCACATACATACTAGTATTTGGAGGGTTGGCCTGTCCATTGTAAACCGTCCGTTGTGTTTGTCACCCCGCAGTTGGAAGAAGAGGGATTTTGAGTCTGTGTGGGGTTTTTTGACTTCTGTACAAGAAGGAACGTTTTTCTTATAGCTTATCGGATTTATCTGCTAATTCTTTGAAATAGTAATATGGCGGGAGATAGCGTGAGGATGGGTACTATATTTTTTCAACAGCTATGTTACTGTTTTATGAAGTATAAAATGGCGAAGGACAGACTAGTTATTTTCGAGACTCCGCTACAGAAATACGGAAATAAAAATTAAAAACTGCCTTCTCTGACAAAAATATGTTCAGTTTCCTAGATTATTACCCGTTTTTATTTCTAAAGCAGGTTTTAGAACTATTTATCATGACGGAATTTTACTATTAGAATTTTACAGAATTTTAGGTACTTTCCCGTTAAAGCCATACCATGTTTTTAACAACGAGAAACTGCGCCTCTCGTACTTTTAACGTTGCATTATAATTAAGATTTAAATCAGAAAAATTAGAAATTAAAATATAACGTGGATTTATTATATAAATATTACTTAGGGGCTGTCCATAAATGATGTCACACTTTTTTTCAATATTTTTGACCCCCCCCCCTTTGTCATAAAGTGTCACACTTCACCATACCCCCTCCCTCCCCCTTGTCACATGTCACACTATATTACATAAATATAAACTTGCAGTTCAGAAACAAAGCACTACGTTATAGATCATATTTCAAATTTTATTTTTAAACTTTAACTATGTGTTTTAATGACATTTATGAGCATAACAATAATAATGATTATATGTGTACTTATTTTGTATGAAATAAGATTAAGGTTTACAACAAAAAACCTAATTAATATACAATAGTAATAAAATATTAATATAAAAGAACAATTGTAAACAGTAGTATTTTGGAATATGAAATGGAATTTGATATATTTTGCAATAAATCTTATATTTACTTTATGAACACAAAATTCTCTTAAACAGATTTAATTTAAAAAAAAAAAAACTCGCCTCAATAAGATCAACCTGTTTGTGCCACTACCAGTTCTACCACTCACCCAGGTGGAGCGACGTATCTTTTGTTGGACATTTCAAGGATGTGACAGGGGGAGGCAGTGGCGGACTGGGTCTGAAAATAACGGTTGCCAGCAGTCAATGGGGGTCCACTCATATCAAAAATGTTACTTTTTCTCTATATATATTTTTAAATTTTATTTATTATGAATATAATCAATTAAAATCAATAAATAGACATGACATACTATATAAATTATTACATATTGTTATCCTCTAAAAAGCTGTTATGTATACTAGTAGTTCTGTGAACAGTAGATCTCGCCCCTCCCCTCCCACACAAAAATCTGCTCTTCATTTCAATCTTTAAAAGTTTAGCCACGTACTCATATTTCCACTAGTATTCAAAGTATTATCTTGAAATTTTATTACAACATTTCGCTAACATATTGCCATGAATTCTGTACGTTTCGTATAATTTGGCTGAAAAATCTGTATGTTATAAGCAAAAAAATTGCGGAAAATTTGGGAATCTTTAAGAAATCCTTTATAGCTTCCTGAATATTCGTACTTTTTTTCACACAAATGCATGTAAATATTTCGCTTATCAAGCGAAACCATTGGTGAAAGTTGCTACTCATTATCAGCTTTCTGAAAAAAGGGGTGAGTCCTAAATCATTTTCTTCATCAATTTCTGGTCAGTCCCCTAAATGCCATCGTGATCGAATCTTCCCTGTAAACTGTGAGTTGAAGCCTCTTCTTTACATGGTCGAAGTTCTAGGAAAATCCTTTCAGTCTTTCGGGAGATATCTGAAAAAATGTGCAAATTCAAAAGTGTTCACATTGTTCTGTCACCCACCTGTTCTTTTTACTAGTTATATTATATTTGAAAGTCATTGATTTATTTTACGATTCACATTTCAATTTTTTAACAAGATAACTTCAACAAGAAAAAAGGAACGATGGAAACGATTTTAATGATTTACTTTGCAGAGCTTAAACTAGATAACATTTTTTTTTTGAAAAATTATCTTAATTCATCTCAAGTGCTGTTTTCATAAAAATTTCGTGGGGATAATTTTATTATTTCCATCTTTTTTTGCCGGTATTGTTATTAGATTATACCATTCTGTTCTTTAGGGCAAAGAGTTGACACTGTTCATTCGAGCTCGAAATTTAGAAGAAATATAAAATGGTTCTCAGTTTACGGTAAAATTTATTATAGTTCACAAATATATATTGGTGATTTATGAGCTCATTTCTCCTCTTTAACTGAATAAGTTTCCTTTATTAAACGTAAGAAAATTAAAAAAATAATTATTAAAGACAATTTTGAAGTTCTAGTTCCTATTTAACCCTTCAACCGGCTGGAACGTAGAAAGTCGCTCTCTGATGACTATTCTAAAACCGGTTTCGTCGCAGAAAGTCGTTCTTCGATTATTACTCTTAAACCGGCTACGGCATAGAAAGTTGCTCTCACCATTTGCGTTCACCATTTAGTTACAGAGAGGCCGTTTTCAAAGCATTCAGCTGAAATATTTTTGCCGTTCAAAGGGTTAATACAAAATTTGAATGTTTGGACACATATGTCCAACCCATCTAGATAGACGCAAAATCGAAACAAATCGCTGCTTTTTAAATGTTTTATATATTATCAAACGAAAAGCAGCTCTGTTTGGAGTAAAATGAAAAAAGATAAAGGAATGCAAAGGTATTTTAATTTCTTTATATAGTTTATATATGCATATAATTAGGGTTGCCATACGTTCCGTATATACGGGACTGTCACAGTATTTCACTACTCAGTCACATATTGCTATTTGTCCCGTTTTCTCCTTAAACTCTGTTGGAAAGATATAGCACGTACTATTGCATATTTATAGGTAAGAAACATCGATATTCGCAACACTGAGATTCTATTCAACCAATTTGTATATCAAAGAGATTAATTAGGGAAAAATAATACCAACCAAAACTGCGAGGAGATGAAATTGAGTATGCAAGAGAAATGGCTGAAGTTTTTTGCAGATATCATGTATATTGATGAGAAACCATGTCTTATAAAGCACTGCGAAAACGTATTTGCCTTTCAAGGCAACAATGCTATTGTGTAGAATATTTTCCCTAATGTCAACTCAGTGGTCGAACGAAAGAAACTGGTTGTCAGCGGAGATTTGCGCCCAATTTTATAATTATGTGGAAGAAGAAAATGATATAATTAAGAAAGTAAAATCAACTTTAAAATAAGACTAGGCTAAAAAGGATTACCCTGCATCTTTTTTATTATTCTAAGTGTTCAGTTTATTAGATTGCTTGAGCTTTGTTGCTTTTTTATCAGAGTAAAATAAACCATTACCTACCCACTTTTTTCATGCTTTATTTATTTAGCACTTAAACGTGACATAGTATATATACTTTGCCAAGATTAAAGCATATTATTTGTAAAAATGAGTGAAATAATTGTTAGAAAGCAGATAAACAACAATACAAGAATTAGCTCCAAATTGAATAACGAAGATATACATAGAGACCCAAAATTAAAAGCATAAGTAAGTTATTTTCCGTTGCACATTTTTATCACCAATCAGGGTTGTTGATTTTTTTAAATTTTTTTCAAAAAAATCAATTTATTTGATTTAAATCGGATTTTTTTTTATTTAAATCAAGATTCTTTTTATTTTAATGATTTTTTAAAACTATATATATATTTAATATTTGTATATTAGACAATGAGGTCTACAGTCATAGAATTATATATATATCTATAACAACATACTAGTCATTAAAACTGCTTATATAGAGATTAAATTAAAGTCATTACTAACACATCTGGTTTTGGAGGTTGAGGAGGGAAAAGGAGGGCCCCGAGAGGGCTTAGTCTGGCCCTGCCTGTCAACCCTTCGACGAATTTGATATACATCTACAATTTTGATAATAAAACTGTGTGTCAAATTCACATATACCCGTACACGCAGACTTCCCTCAGACATGTATTTCGTCCAAAATTTGAAAGAAATCTACATTTTTGGTGTAAAGAAAATACTCAAATTTCATCTTTCTATCTCCTAGCATTTCCTATTTATCTTGTTCACAAACTGGCAGGCAGACATAATTCCAAAACTAGCTTTTTCGGACTCAGGGAGGTCTAAAGCGGGAAGATTCATCGAAAACTCGAATATTTTTTAATGATTGCGACACTTTCTTCTTCTACACTTTGTAAAAGAGAAAGCAAAAATAATTAGTTTGATTAGCCAATGAATTGGAGGTTGATTGTCTAGAAATGCACCTTTGAAAATGGATTTACATAAAATAATAAAACTTTACAGGCCGGTTAAAATTTGATATAATCATCTGCCCACGTGAATTTTCGTAAACGAGTACTTTGGTTATGAAAGTAATCTTTGTGCGATAATACTGTGCGATTTATTTTATTAATGCTTTTATGAAAATTTTTAAAAAATCTATCGTAATGTGAAATCATTTGGTGACAATAAAACCCTAATGAACTGAAACTTAGAAGTTGGCATTAATGTTAAATAAAATATTATAAAAATCTTTAATTACAGTATTTATCTAGCTGAGCGTTGCCACCCATGCCAAAGGAAAAACCTTCAACACTCTATATAATCACCAGACCAATTATCAATCTTAGTGAAAAATAAAAGAACACTAAATTCAATCTATGAAATAATATTAAAAAAATAATATAAAGGTCGTGCAATGAAACATAGGCTGGTGTCTGAAAAATTATAGATACTTTATTGGGAAATGTAGTATAGTAATGAAGATTCGAGGGAGTCTACAGATAATCACTCCCATTGTTCAATCAAATGTCCTAACGTGATACAGAATTTTAGATACATTCCGTGAAGAAGGACGAAGGCTGATGATGAGGCCACAGCATTTAGTGTCATTCTTATGTGTAAGTGTACGAGAGTGTCGAGAGGAGAGAAATCACGATTTTTACTAACTCTTTTTTTAACTTAAATTATTTCATGATTGTAAAGATGGAATTTAGTAATCGATTTTTCCCTCATTTGATGATGTGCTAGAGTTTTGAAATTTTGTACAATTGTCTGTCCTCGATGAAGAAACACTATTTTAATATCTTCAGAACATAATTACCAGTTAATCGACTAAGGTCATTAAATTTTAGTTCTATACGAGTGTTGTCACATGGTAGTGAATTACAGAAATTTTATTTCAAGATTACATGGTATTTATAATAATGAATTATGAATTGAAGACTGAAAAGTAGAAAATAACTGAAATAAAAAAATGTACACTACCTGTCCAGACAAAAAAAAGTCGTCATTTGAAAGAAATATGCAAATACATAAGAGCTCCTGATTGTCTCGGTAGTACAGCTATTTAAAAGGTGGCTAATTTATCCTTTAAATAGTGCTGAAGCACTGTGCAATTGATAATTTCTGCAACAACTATGTGTAAAGTTGTTAAACGCGGTTGTGGGAAAAATGTTTCCGATTTTAAAGGGTCATATTATTGGCCTGTATCTATCAAAGAAAATGACTAGACAGATCACTGAAATTACTGGAATCGGTTTGAGAAGTGTCCAGAGCATTATTAAAACCTTGAATGATAGTGGTGAACCATCAACATCTCGTAACAAGTGTGGCCGGAAAAACTCATAAGTTCTCGAGATCAAAAATCTCTGAAGCGACTGGTGAAGAAAAATCGCAAAAAATAAACTCTTGAACTCACGACAATGTTTAACACGGGACATATTGGCGTATCATTCAACACGCACAATGCGACGAGAACTTAAAGGAAAGGAACTGAAAAGTCGTAGACCCACAAGAAAACTATTTGTTTCGGATATTAACTGTAAAAAAAGATTCCAGTTTGCTAAGCAGCATACAGATTGGATTGTTGAGAAGTGGGGAAATGTCATATAGTCTGATGAGACAAAAGTCAGAACGATAGGCGCACCAGGGTTAGAAGGAAGCATCACAAAGCGATGGACCCTTCATGCTTAGTGCCCAATGTGCAAACCAATGGAGGCAGTATTATGATCTGGATTTGCTTCAATAGGTCTGGTCTGCGATCAGCAACATTAAGCGACAATAATATGGAGCGTATCATTACTTAAACGTGCTTAATGACTAGGTCATCTCATCAATGGATTTTTTCTTTCCCGATGGAACTGGCATATTCCAGAACGACAATGCCAAGATGCACTAATTATTCAGAATTGTTTCAGGGGACACGAGGACTCATTTTCCGACACTAATTGGCCACCACAAATCTCGGATCTTAACCCAATCGAAATATTTGGGATATACAGAAACACCGGTTACTGGGTGCTTCGTTTCTTCTGTCGTAAGTTCAATGTCTCGGTGACAAACTGCTTCAAATGTGAACTACAATAAACGCTGAAACCATACACAAACTTATTAAAAAAAGGCCACGTCGGATACACGCTGGAATCCGAGCCAAAGTTATAACAAATATTAACGCAAGAGACTTTTTATGGCCAGGCTGTGTATTCATAAAAGTGTCCTTTCAAAAACTATTTTTATTTATTTATTATTCTTACTGTTGGCGTGTTAAAGTTACCTCCCTGAACGCTGTTCCATTGAACACTTATTTTTTTGGCCCGCATCATGCACATTTATCGGAATCGTATTATAATATAAACATAATATTTTGTTTGTTTGCAGGTAATCTAACTCGAAATGAAGAACGGAACACAGCCTGAGAAATTAGAAATGGATGCTGTTGGTGCTGCGAAGAAAAACATTGCTACAACGATGCTTGCAAAATCTCCCCTCATGTCGAAAGGGAGAATCCTGAAAAACCTGATAATTCTCTGTTTGGGGTACTTCTTCCTCTTCAGCTCCTACCAGGCACTGGCAAACCTCCAGAGCACCCTCAACATCGAAGATGACCTGGGAGTGGTCTCGCAAAGCGTTATCTACGCCGCCCTCATCTTCTCCTCCCTCTTCCTCCCCAAGCTCATCATCAGAAAATTCGGCTGCAAAATCACACTTGTTCTGTGCACCCTCACATACGCTCCATACGTAGCTGCCAACTTTTATCCCGCCATGGAGACACTTGTGCCAGCAGCCATCTTGATCGGTCTCGGGGCAGCACCCCTCTGGTCAGCAAAATGCACCTACCTTAATGAGATCAGTGTTCTGTACGCTGGTCAGACATCCGACACTGCCGATGTCGTGACAGCACGATTCTTTGGTATCTTCTTCATGGTTTTCCAGAACACTCAGATATGGGGCAACCTCGTGTCTTTCTTCGTGCTCAGGCCGTCGAAAGATGAAGTCGTCGATGAAGCACCGCTGAATTATACCTCACTCATCAAATTTATCCTCAATGATTCCTCTGAAATATCCACCTCTGAGGTTGTCTGTGGGGCCGACTTCTGTTCTGGCATAAACGAAAATCTCATACCTCCGAGCAACGAAAAGAGGTACATGCTGATCGGAATCTATTTGGCTCTCACCATTCTGGCCGCCTTGACCACGGCTTTCTTCTTGGATCCAATCAAGCAAAAGAAAGAAGACGATGGAGAAAGTCTGATTGCAAAAGTGGCTGCCACGCTGAAGCATCTGAAAAAGCCGGAGCAGATACTTCTGGTCCCCATCACCATCTTCAGCGGTATCGAGCAAGCTTTCATTTTGGGAGATTTCTCGAAAGTAAGTATAATTCTTTTCATGTCGACAATTGTTGAATGAAATCAATTCATGTTGATGTTAACATATCGTCACTGAAAGTGCAAAAGCTCGTATTTCAAAAATTCCATTTGCTTGAAATCCACAACGGCTGCCAATTAGCTAGTGTCAAGAAGCAATATGGCTGCTGAAGTATACAATGAAATGAAGCGGTCATAATTAAAGATTAAATGCCTCAAGTTAAAATGAATTTTCATTTTTACCAGAGAAGATTTCTTTTATGATTTCGAACCTTCGTAGGTTGAGTTTGCTCTTTTTACCATAATATATACCACAGCAGCCATCCTGGTTTTGGCACTGGGGACTTGGCACCCGTTAGCGATATGAAGGGCTACCGAGTAGTGGATTTCAGTAGTAATGGAGTAGTGGATAATAGTGGATTGTTAGAATCTTCGGCATATATTATAAGAGGAAAAAGGTTGTGATGTCACAGCACAGAATAAGACAATGATTGATTAAGCTTCGTTCTAAAGAAGACACCTTCGTTCTAAATATAGAGTTTATTGCACAGAATATTGCTTATTGTTGTTTAAAACAAGATTTTATTCAAATACATTAGTTTCTTTTAAATTCATTAGAGTGATATCCGAGACTATATAATGGGATGCAATGATACACCATGAAGTATTTCCAGCATGTGGTGTCACCATTTACATAAGTTAAAGTGTTTCCTTTGGTAAAAATGGAAGTGAGTTTTTTAAAAATAATTTTGCTTTATATTTTCCCTTAATATGAAATCTGTATCATGCATTTTAGCACGCAGATATCTTTTACGTGCCTAATATTCTATGTATTCATCTTTCACTTCACTATATTCTGAGTAAAGTAACTTCATTCTGTGTGCTGTTATTGTACAGGATGAGGCAGAAACAATTAAACCATTTAAATTTCATGCCACACTGATATCTTTGTAGGTAACGCTGTGAAAGAAACATCGCTGAGTAAAGCAGTTTAAAGTCTTTCGTGTTATGTATGAGCCGATCGGGAGCATCGAGCTTTTATAGTTTCTGTAGAAGCATTCTCCAAAAATAGCGATTCTGCTACTGTAACGAGTCTCACATCAAGTTTTTCGAGAGCATTTTGATACTGGAAAGAATGGAAAGGAATGATTTCGATACGCCAAAAAATATTGAATTGGATCACACATAACATAACACCACTCCATGCCCCTTCAACTATTATCTTAAGGTTATTTAAGCAGTGCCGCGGACACTAGTTAATAAAGGAAGTGGAAGAAAAATTACAACACCAGAGGAGGTAACCTCTCTTAGACGTTGCCAAATTCCCTACACAGCTGCCTAATTATAAAATGCAACAAGTTTGCAAATGTTCAGAGGAGCTATTCCATTAGGAAGGATTGCTATTGTGCGTTATATTATAAAAAATTTTCGGTGACACAGAGCATGTTGATAAATAAAACTTTGATAAAACACAAAATACCACATGAAATAACTGGACAATAATAAAAACTACATTCAATGAATAAACTATAAGATGAGTAAAAAAATCCATTCCAAAATTTAAAAAATGAAAAAATTAATACAATAATAAAAATAAAATAAAATATGTACACAAAAACAGAGAAATGGCCGAGAGTCTTAAAAAGTTCGATTTTGAAGAAGAGGTAGTTGACGGAACTCTATTTGAAGAAGGTGAAACACAGTGGATCTTGGAAGAAAGTCCTGAAAGAGCGACTAAAGAAGTTCTGAATTCGTTAAGGGATAACGGGCTGAAGAGGAGGCAAAGTTCAACGTTGAACTGGGGAAACAATACCTTCTATCTCCAAAATTGAATCACACAATTCAGGTCTATGCATTCATTCTCAATAAGAAACCTCCTGTTCGCCCCCGAATTGTGTGAACATCGGAAAATGCACACAGAATGACACAAGCCTCAACGTAGTCAGGAAATTAGCTGAGGGATGTTATCTTCAAAAAGTATCTTGAAAATGAAATGCTTTCACATGTTTCCTTTTACAACTTTTACCGAGTTTTCAATTAAATTGTTCATTTTCAAATTATTAATCCTCTAATGTTTTCTGTCGCAGCTTGTTATCGCCGTCAGATCAAAAACAAAGTTCTGAATAAACTATTTACTTCACGCTAACATTTCGGCTCGTTTTCAGGCTTACGTAGCGTGCGCCTGGGGAATGTATCACGTGGGCCTGGTTTTCATCTGCTTCGGCGTCGTGGACGCCGTGGTGTCTTTCTGTGCTGGACGCCTGGTCAAATACGTGTCCAGGATGACCATCGTGTTCGTTGGTGTCACGGGGAACCTCAGCGTTTGCGTCGTCCTCTACCTCTGGGAGCCTACCAGTGACCAGTCCGTGGTGTTCTTCGTTCTAGCAGGCGTCTGGGGCCTCTGCGATGCCATCTGGCAGACGCAACTCAATTGTAAGTACTGTGACGTACTGGAGTCAAATATTAACTGAATTAATATATTTATGAAGAAGTTGGTGTTACATAAGTGAATATATAGCATAGTTTGAAACAAAGCTGATTCCTTACATAACAGCTAACACATATTTATATACAATTTCTTTCAAAACAGATATATTTCAAATGATGCGAATAGTTTTCGCTTTCAGCTTCAACTATCAACTTACGCTTTCTACCGGCGATTACGCTTCAGGAGAACTCACTTTCAAAACATTGATTGCCCTACTGCCATCTAGCGGTCGTATGTTTTACAAAATAGCTTAAATGCAAGAAATATATGGAAATTGAAATTACATATAATTTTACAAAACAAACGAAACGACAATGGAAATAATAAGTTTGAGATGACTATTAAATAAAACAATTTAAGGAGGTAAGGCACCTCATTTATTTACAATATATTATATCCATATTATGATAACTGAATCAATAGACTGCATCTGGAATGCATTATCTTGTATCAAAACCTAGGCTTGTCGTCAAATTCGGGATACTTTTGCTGTTTCAACGAGTTTCGATAGATAAGTCCAGTTTGGACAGCAGGTTCAACGGTCTCTGGCAGAACAACCAGGAAGCTCGTCTTACTATGGTCGTCTGGCTGGTCGTCATCAAAAAACACCTCTTCTTCTTCAGAAAAACCCTGCTTTGCAGGTACTACACCCATAAAAGCAGTTAACAATCCATCCCACATTGAATAGATCATCTTCTTATCCTTCGCTTTCCATAAAGAACATACACATATTCAACATGACCAGGCGGAACGCACCGGAACACCATTCCGGCACTACTTTTTTTTATGAGAAATAAATAAGAAAAATTGTGAAAACGTTCTTAAAACAGCGAGATTTTTGTTGCACAAGTTAGAGTGCTCCGGCACTGCTTATTTTACGACCACCAGCGTTGTACATCAGCAGTGATTCACATACGTCACTGTATGGATCTAATTCAAATAAACCCCATGATCAATTTGTGGGGCCTAATTAAGGCTGTAGAAACTTCTTTAAGATGTAGGTTGAAATAAACGCGTTTCAAAATCATCCAGCAATGCAGGGCGGGAAACACCACTTTTATTCAACAGATGGCCTTGCCCGGTCGGTAGACTGCTCACACGTCCTTTTAAAATATGAGCCGATATGTCGGGCACCACTGGATGGTTATACCCAATATATACCGTCATAATTATTTAAATATAATTATAATTTGAATTTAAAGAAGATTTGCAGTTTTACTGGATTAAAATGTCTAAGGTCGTGGGAAGTATAATTACCACCAAATTCATCATTTTTTAAATGCCTATGGCTGTTTTACCACCTCTGATAAGAGCTAATAACAATAACTTCAGAAAATATTAACAAATACTATAAACAAATAATGTGGTTGGTTTTAGCAATCCAAATAATTATAACCATTATTAATTTGAGACAAATGTGTTAACACCTAACGTTGAAAAAAATGTTGATGTCACCTCTCATCAAATATTTCGAAGGGACAAAACCTAGATGTTTCAGTTTCTTATCTCAAACCATAACAAATTGTCTTGATTTGTTAATAAATTGTAGTTAATCAGATTTATTAATGAATCAAATTATTTTATCTTATAAGCCAAATTAATTCCTTCTCTTAAAGCCATCTCAATTCCAAAAATATTTTAATAAACTATTTCTAGAAAAAAATGTCCCTTTAAAGAGCTAAGAAAGAAATGAATTTTACTGAATGCTGAGGGGAAGAGTTTTTCAGATACAAATTCTATGAAGAAGCAGAGATGTGGCCTGAGGATTTTTAAACCTTTTCTCTACGTGACCCCCTCTTTGACTGACGACAAAAGTAATTTTATTGTTCCACAAAGAGAGTATTAAACACTTTCTCGCTATCATACCATTATTATGTCAATAAAACAAAAAGTTGAAATATTTTCCTTTCCTTTATTTATCTATTCTCCTCTCTTGCAACTCTATTCAAACTATCTATCTCAATTGAAACAATCTATCTCTTGAAACTCAATTCTTCTTCTCTTGCAGCCTTTTACGGAGCCCTGTTCCGGAACCAGGAGGAGGCGGCCTACTCCAACTACAGGCTCTGGGAGTCGACGGGGTTCGCCATCGCCTTCTTCTACAGTACCTTCCTCTGCATCGTGCCCAAGATATCCATCCTCATCGCCTTCCTCTTCGTCGGCGTCATCGGTTACATCGCCGTCGAGATACGCTTTCACCGGGCGAAACACACCTACAACTTCTCCAGTACATAGGACGGAAACTGCAGAACAAAGGTTACTACTAAATCACACGGATTTACAGTTCGCAACGAATGCGCTGTGAATTAAACTGAATATCATTTTAGTTTCGCAGACTCATTGAATTGACCCCCTTAACCTTTATTTCCCGATGGTACTGAAAAGTACTACTTTAATCACACTTATATCTTCGTAATTTGACCGTTTTTCCTGCCAGTATTCACATGAACACGAGGAATGTAGTTCCGACAGCTAGCAGTAGTTGGTAGATGAAAACAAAAATTAACTTATTTAATTATTAATCAACTTAAGTAAATTATTTTATTTAATTAAAAAGTTTTTATCATCTTTCCTGTGGTTATTCTGCATTGAAACGTATCTAATGACGCCAAATTAAAACCGAAAAGTTGCTGGTAAGTTAAATTCGGTAAATAAAGGGTTAAATGTTTTATATTCTATTCGAATTAGATGACACCTACTTGTTTAGGGAATGCGCTGTCATAAAATCTTGAACGCTTGACATGTAATAGATCCCACTTAATTTTTGCATCAATTTTGACGTTTAATGCCTTAATTTTAGCTTTTAGAGTTTAAATTATGATGATTCTATGAACTTATAACGCACGGGTTTGACAGTAAGTCGTAAAAGTATGAATAAACCAAAACTAATTTTAAAAATGCAGAGCTAGGATAAATTTTAGTTAGTGATAACTGAAGATAACAGTTCGTAGAAAGCTACGAGTGACCGCATTACCACTGAATGTGTGTTCCTAGGTTTCTAATGGCTATTGAAATATCTGCATAACATTAAACAATTTTCGAATCAAATTATTTTTTTTTTGCACGGAATAACAATTAATAGTGTTAGCAATAACTTATGATGAAATAAATCAATTATTCGTAAATATATTGGGATCATAATCAAGACTGCGTAATGATGCGTAGCGTAGCTTTTCCGCTGCTGCTAAGTTGTCACTGACTAGAGGCGAAAATTGTGATATAAGTTTTCTATTTATATTACGTAACTTCTGGTTTGGATTGGTTGCCACACTATAAACTAATTATTTTAAACACTTTAATTACATTGGCTTGTTTCATGTTTGTAAAGATTGAATATTGTAATCAATTTTCACTCCCTCCCTGATGTGCTAAAGTTTCGAAATTTTATGTTCTCGATGTCAGTGCACTATTTTAATATCTCCAGAACATAATTATTAATAAAATACTATTAGGAAATGAAATGACAATTGTGTGATTCGTGACAATGCCTCAACCATAAAATGTTTTATTTTACAGGTTTTGTTGCTGAATACTTCGCATACTATCTGTAGCCAGTACGAAGCACTGGATTTAATTCAAATTACTCTTATTACGGACTTTTGTATTTATTTTATCCTTTTGTATATAGAACTTGATATTTAAATGCTGTTTATGCAAATGATGTAATAAAAACTCAGATACACACAAGTTACTATAAGCCAGCCTTATTACAAACTTCTGCGTTTATTTTATTCTTAATAATCTGTATATAAGATATAATCTGTTATAATACATAGAATGTTATTTATACAATTGATATAATAATAGCACAGATATACCGAAGTTATTTCAAACTTCTGTATTTATTTTATTCTTCTTTGTTTATAACTTTTATTAGAATGCTGTTTATACGATCAATGTAAAAACTGTTTTGTACATATTTTCACGCCCTTATTTGAATAAAAGCAACTAATGTAACACGAAGAGAGGTTTCCTTTATTGAGATTTAAGAAACAAATCAGTTGTTTAACCCTTTCGCGACTAAAGCGGACATTCATCGCTGTTCCAACCCACGATTTTTGGAAAACGGGAAGGCAAAACCTTTCGTCAGTGTAAAATCCCGATGAAAATTGGAGCGTATAGACAGCGCTGTTGGAATTCAAACGAATTTGATATGCATTGGAATGGAAGACAATAAATAAAAAATATGATTCTTCAAGACAGCGATAAATCACCCGTATGTGTGTGTGTCTGGAGAGAGAGTTGGGGAAGGGGAAAGTGTGTAGGAGTAAGTCTGGGACTTTGACCTCCTCAAACAAGGTGTCTCAAAACAAACTTTGGAACATCCGTGAATGACTTGCCTAAATCTATAGACTGGAATGAGTGGAATACAAACCAGTTGTTGGTACAAATGGAGTAGAACAGCGTGGTCGTCAATGCCCACCTTAAGTACTTTTGGCATAGAAATATTCCTTGGGCTAGTGGAAGTACTTCCCATAAGTCCTGCTAAGTTTTGAGAAATAGTCTTCATTTACCGAACATAGATGTCTTTACCGTAGGTTGCTGCATTTCACAGTGTTGCATCAGCTTATATCAGAGGTTCCCAACCTGTGGCAGACAGTTAGGGAAACGCGAAAGTGATCTTGGTAATGGAGGAAAACAAGATTATTCTAGAATTTTGTTTTCCCAATCTCGTGTAAAAAATGAAAGCGAAAATTGTACGAGTCCGAAAGTCTATTCATGAAATAAGAAAAAATAAAAAGTATATTAATCAATGGCAATTGAGTAATTGTTAGCTCTCATCGTAAGTAAATGCCAAATTATTTCAATGCTGCTTTCATTTGTTTTGATGGTGAACTAATACTATTTTAAAACATGGAATAAAATGTTAAATCGAAAAACAATTCTACAAATTTTATTAAGTTTGCTAGAGTCGTTTGACTCATAACCTAACATAATCTCTTTACGTCATTAATGCTAACTTTTTTTGTGCTGAGGGATGGTTGGGGGGGGGGGATATGCTCTGTTTTCAGAAAGTATCTTGTAATTTCAATAAAATTTGGATTGATTTATAAATCTAATATCAGATAAGTTGTTGAAGAACCTTATTATCTACAACAGAGGTTCTCAACCTATGGTACGCGTACCACAGGGGGTGCGCGGGGGACCAGTTAGAGGTACGCCAAAGTAACCTTAGTAATGGGGGAAAACACACAACTTAAGAATATTCTAGAATTTCGTTTTCTCACGTTCGTGTGAAAAATGAAAGTGAAAATTATACGAATCCGAAAGCTTATTCTCTAAATAAGAAAAAAGAAGAAGTAGATGAATATCTAGAAATTGAGTAATTGTTAGCTTTCATCATAAGTTAATTATTTCAATGCTGTTTTCATTTGTTTTGACGTTGATCCATTGCTATTTTAAAAAATGAAGTAAAATATAAAGTCAAAAACAAATCCTACAACTCTTATTCAGTTCATTGGAGTCGTTTGACTCTTAAGCTAACCTAAGTCCATGGCATAATTAATAAAACTTTTTTGTGCTGAGGGATGGTTGGGGAGATATAACAATAGGGGGTACTCAGAAATAAATAGAATAATTAAGGGGGTACGCGAATGAAAAAAGCTCTGGAAGCGCTGATCTACAATAAACTGGTAAGTGTAGAAAATTCTAATCTGCCCTACTCATAGTTCATGTTACCAAAATGGTAGTGGTGCTGAAAAAAAATCATCACGCAGGAGTTAATTTCCTGACCGCTTCTCGGTTCAAAAGAATGATAATCCACCAACAGGCAAAATGCACGAATTCGAAAAGCATTCCATTTTCTCAGAATTTTTCAATTAAACCTTCTTTACGCTATGCACGACGCCATTATTTCCGAGGAAATTCATAATTAGCTCCTTTTTTTTCTCTAAAACTACATATCCAATTACTCCCCGAAAGGTCTTTGTCTCCGTTTCATACACTTTTATTTGACTTGATTTGTTTCATGTTTGTAAAGTTGAAATTTCGTAATCGATTTTATACTCAATTCTTAATGTGCTAGAGTTTTGAAATTTTGTATAATTGTGTGTTCTCTATAACAATGCAAACTCTTTCAGTTTTTTCAGAATTTAAATTATCAATTAATAGCTTGATTTAATTGAATTTTGATTCCACAACGGTAGCGCCATTAGAGAAACAATTGATTACACAATTCTTTATTATTTATAATAAAGAATTATAAATTGTAGACTAAAAAGTAGAAAATAATTAGGATAAAAAAATCATTTTTAGTAAACTAATAAAAATTTGGTTTAAAAAAATTATTGCATTCATGATTTTTCCATCGATTATTATTTATTTTATTTATGATTTTCCCATTTACTATCTTTATTGCATTGATTATTTTTTCCATCTACTTTAATTGCGTTTATTTAAAATTTTCCGTTTACACTTATTTTCACTACAGTTTCCTCTGCATTTCCTTCGCCTTTTTAAACTATCGAGAGTAAAGGTAGCTCTAAACAGTATTCAAATATATTTTTTTTTCTTCTCTTAACCATGTAAGCTTAAATATTTCTATTTCATTTCAACTTAATTCTGAAGAAGTGGTACATCTTCGCAATTAAGCGGAACTTTGTTAGCTTTATATATTCTTCCGTAAGCCTAATCTCACTCACAGAAATCTGCGAACCCTTTCTTGCGTCCAGCGAAGCAGTGTTATTAACAAATTTCTGCCTTTTGTGAAACCAACGGTTGTATTCTTCCTTCGACTTCCTCATATATTTACACTGTACGGTGCTTTTGCGCTTCGTAGTATAATGAAGAAACCCGAGTGTGCATTTTGGCTGTCTTCCTTTCGTCCGATTGTAACTGAAAATTGATACAGGATTACTATTTTGGTGACAAGACCACAATACCGTCCTTATCAAAGTCGTTACGTTTTTGAGTTAATTTTGGTAACAAGATCACAATACCATATTTACTAAAGTTATGTTTTTGAGTTAATTTTGGAGACAAGACCACAATACCATATTGTTAAGAACATGGAAAGTCGCTTCCCAGCAATGTTAGTCTTATGGTTTAGAAGAAAGTTCTACAGTTGAATGCGAGGGAATGGAGCCATCGACCCAGACCTTGGCGACAAATTTCGCGACTTTGGCGACGAGTGATAGTGAATAGCTGTTTTTAGTGAATTGCTGTTTGTTTCTGTTGCTAATCTGTTTCCTGTTACCTGCACTTTGTGTTTTCCAGAATATTAGAGAATAAAGTGTTATTCTCTGTTACCTGCTTTTTAGACTGTTTTCACCGTACAAACACAAGGCGAATTTCGTAACAATATTTACCAAAGTCGTTACGTTTTTGAGTTAACGCGTTCACATATATGAGAATATACAGACGGATAGGTAGTCAACCCATTGATGGATTTGTTCCAAAATTTGATACAGATTTATAATTGTGATGATAAAACCATGTACTAAATTTCATTCTTCTAGCTCTGTATTTCTGAGTTTCGTGTTCACATGCACATGGCTGAACAGACTTACCGAAGACAAATATCCTTCAGAATTTGATAGAAATCAACAAAATTGGTCTAGAGGCCACATGTTAAATGACATTCGTCTAGCTTGTTGCGTTTATGAGTTATCCTGTTCACAAACAGACAGACATAATCACAAAATTCGACAAATTTTCTGACTAATAGAGTTTTAAAACATGGAAATTCATAAAAATCTCGAGGTGAAAATTTTTGACGGTTACAATATTTTCTTTTTATATACTTCGTATGCGAGAAAGTAAAAATGCAAAAAGCAGTGAACTGATTCAATACCACAGATGCATTTTGTGCACTTTAATCGTGTACATGACATTTTTTTATTCCTTTTAATGTAAATACAAAGAAATAACAATAGTTATCACAATGATCAACCAACCATTTTTATCTTCAGTCAGCAAACGTAGTGTACATAAAAAATACAAAATGATATGAACAAAATAAATAGATTTACAAGGTCTTTTAATGTACGTATTAATTTCGTATAATGTAAAGAACATTGAAAAATACTAAGAGTTCCAAATTCTCACACATGTACACGTTCAATGTTCTGTAGGTTGAGAGGAAACACACTTTTAAATATTTCTGAAGCAAATTAATTTTCTTCTAAAGCAATGGAGTCAATTCATATGCTCGCGTGATAAATGTTAAATGCGTCACAATTTAAATGAGGAATCCATTTTGTATTTATTGTTTCTAACGTTAAGAATAATTCTTTTGCGATTTAAAATAATTACTTAATTTTTTTATATTTTTGGTAATGTAGTTTTCGTTCTTATATTAGAAATTTAATTAATTCTCTTGATATTTTATTAGCCCTTCATTTAATTTATTTATGATAAAAATATCTTCATACCTATAACTGAATGGATGAAAATATTTTCTTGTGTAATTTTAGCGTGATAATACACAAGAGCCTCTAATCGTCTGCAACTTCATTTTTAATTAAAATGAGAATATTAGTTGTAAAATAAGAATAATCAGTTGCACCAAACAGTTTTTAAATCTTCTCGAACAATTTCTAAGTGTGCCAAACGATTTTATAAAAATGTTAAAATCTGATAGTTTCTTCCATGAGTTATTATTAATTTTTATAGAATGACTAACAATTTAATTAAACATTGCATAAATGAAATGATTTAAATCATTTAATATATTCATTCAATGGGAATGGCAACATTAGCAATAAAATAATCTTTTCTATGCATGAGAACATAGTTTTTAATTAACAAAAAATAGCTATTAAATTAATCCTTCACAGTATTTTTTTAGAAAAATTTGAAGAAAAACAATTCACTTGTTTGTATTTCTATAACGTAAAAATATTTATAAATTTTAACTTTTATTTATACAGTTTATTTTCTAGGTTAGACTTAAGACAAATTTGGCAATCCAGAAACGGTTGAATGGTTGGCGAAAGTGCCACGAACTTGGCGACGAGACAGCACCATGTTCAAAGTCTAAACGTTTTCTATTTATATCAGCATCAATCATGTTCTTTAGCATAAGTACAGTCAGTTTAATCTAAATTGAAATGATGATTTTTGAACACATAATACATTTAGTTAAGTTCACTTAAATTATTTATTAATTACTTTTTGGTTTTTGGCAAATTAATTAACAAATATGCCCACCAATGTCAATTGCAAATACCTTATACCTCAAAGAACAAAGTACACATTATGTGATGTAGGCTTAATAACTTCCCTTCAAATTTTCACAGTCAATGCTTTTAATAACTCATAAGAAATAAATAAATAAAAAAAAGCATTTGGATTTACATTCAAGACAAATATCTCTGGACTAGGGCTTCTTATGCATTTTGCATTGGTGACCCCTTTTCTACAAAAAAAAATTTCGCAGCCCACAAATTTTGTGTCAATTCCGAAATTGAAAAGTGAACATGGACATTTTAACTCTCATTAACGATAAATAAAAAATAAATCTAATTAACACTCATTAACAAATAAAAAAAAATCAAGTTAAAACAATTATTCGAGAATTTGTAGAAATGCTTAAAATCAGGTTATTATTGCAAATTTTGAAGAATCTGAAACTAGAAGGCGCTGCAAAATTTTCTCTGTGTAGTTCTGCATGCTTCCAATTGGGTCGCTTTAAGCCTTGTTCTGACAATGAGTTCAACCCTCTTTATCATATCACACCACATATAAACACTTAAAAAATTTTTTAAATATTTATAATGTTCCTTCCACACAAGTCGCATTCTTGCTTTCAAACTTTTCATGAAATTTGCCAAAAGTCCTGCCAGAGTTTTTAGACTTCACTCGTACAAAACACATAATCATATTTATAAAAAATTTCTCAAATTGTTTATAATTGTTTTTAGGCACATTCAAGATTTCTTAAAATGTTCCGAAAATTTTCCGACGAGTCCTGCAGAATTTTTTTTGACTCCGAAAGGCCACAAGCAAAGGCAGAACAAACTTAACTTCTCCAGATATCACTACATTACATCACTACTCACTGTCCGGATCAGCAAGACTCTTTCTGGAGTTGATGGTACACTGAGCAGAACTTGAAGTGGACGCAGGAGCTGACCTCCATCCAGTATGGGGACGCACTCCTTCTGGTGGAGCACTTGAGTTTGATCTGGCCGATCATGTATCCGCTAGCCGGCGAGCAGGAAGCAGAGGGAGAGATGTTGATCTTGACAGCCACCGTGAAGAAGTTGACGCACGAGTAGCTCCAGGAAGAAGCCGAGGAAGCCCAGAAGTAGAGGTTGGAAAAGGCCGCCTCAAGGTCGTTGGGGAACATCAGGCCGTACAGGGCTACAAAAAAAAAGAAGACCCCTGTTAATTTCATGGAATAGAAGCATAGTAAGAACCTACGTATGGGTACAATGTGGGCTAATTACAGAGTGAAGGATACAATTTGAAAAAATTGGGATATATTTTATTGGGAACTAGTTATATATCCTTGTTGCTGGGGTAGAAATATTTTAAGTCAAGTAATTATAATAATTTGAACTTATTAAAACAGTTTTTCATCAACGTCTTCGTTGATTTTCTTTTGCTCTCCTGTGTCTCTGACCCCGGCCAAAGCCACTATTTCGGTACGGTATAGTATTTCGTGAGATACTACAAATTTAAAGAAAACATGTACAATTTATTAAATTTCTGATAACTTTAACGTGCTAAAAAAACGTGAATAAATGATTTAATGAAACAATAGATGGTTTGAATTTGATTTATAACAATAGAAACATTGTTAGATTTGATTGTAATGTTTAACAATGATTAATCAATAGTAATTAAATTGACTGAATTATCAAATGTTTATTTAAATTAGAGAAAACAGGTACAACAACAATTAAATTGCTATCATTAAAAAGATAATTTTTTTTTCTAAGGTGATGTAAAATAATTTTCTTACGATAAGTATTTTGAAGTTATTCCAAAACCTCCGATCCAAACCAACCAAAATCCATCACTGTGCCGAATTTGGTCGACGTAAGTCCAAAGCTGCGCATAAAGAACCAAAAACGAACACACATATTACTTTATTTTCTTTATATATGATTGTACTTATTGAAATTCAAAATTGGAATTTATTTTAATGTATTCTCATAAACAGACAGATTACTATTATAGTCTGGAAGAAGAAATTTTTCGATATATCAAGAGCGGTGGCTTGTGCAGTGTATTGGTGGGATGCTGTAACGTATACGACACTGGTGATGATGCCTTTTCGGCATAAATTAAATTTTGCCTTTTCTGATCAATTTTGAATAATTCAACCTATTGACCAATAAAAAAATTATAACAAATATTTTGTTCTGATGTAGGTAAATTTTCACAAAGGAACTGCAAATAATTAATTACTAATTTTAATTAACAAAATTAAACTTCAAAATGAATGATGCAGTTATTTTGTTTACATTCCTTACTCTAGTTATAAACATTTACTGATCTTGAAGGTGCAGAACAGTGAGAAACTCGAAACTGCAAGGTTTTAATAAATACACTTTAGGAATGTTATTTTCAAAATTATGAAAACTTTTAGTAAATATTTTAATTAATTTTTTAATTATATTTTAGTTTTTGTAATATTATTAAGTTTTATTATGTTTTATACAGATTTTAAAATACTCCATGCACATCATAGAGATACAACTTTGAAACTTTCTTTTAATGTTGTATAAGCACATTGATAGAATTTTGCATAAATAAATCCTTTATGAATATTATTATTATTATTATTGTAGAGAGGTTCTCTATTCATTATTGCAAAGATTTCCGCAAACTTTTTAAAGAAAAAATTTAGAAATTCCAGAGGAGGCAAGAATTGTAACTTCAGATGTCAAACACATAAACTTTTGTGTAAAATAAAATATATGCTTAAAAAATCTGGGGAAAACCCGTTTATCTATATTTTGATATAGTGTGGAATGATTTAAATTTTAATTATCTATATCAATACCTTATATTCATTTCTTACAAATAATCAAATGTTACCAATAAAATTTTTTAAAAATATTTTTCAGCATAAGAATGTTATTATGAATTTGTGTACTTTAGAAAGACTTGTTTGGGACTCCTCATTGTACTCTTAAAAGCTTGTTCCGAACTTATCTTTACTGTATTTTTGCAAGATTCTTATGAATAAGCTGAATAAAAACAGTTTAAAAAAACATTCTTTAACTAGAGTATTAAAAAAGCAGAAACTATTTTATTTTACATTTTATATTTTGGTCCTTGCTATATAATGATTTATTATAATATATTGAATTTTGAAATCTTTTTTCTCAAAATCACTTGAGGGTGCCACTGAATGGAATCAAAATTTCTTTAAATTAGTTGATTAAGATAATTAAGTTCTGAAAATATTAAAACAGTATTCTCATCGAGAAATCCAAAGTGTACAATTTTCAAAATCGAGTCAACTGTCTTTCACATGAAACAAGCTTAAATAAAAGACTCAAAAATCATTGGCACCAAACTATCTTGTTGTACGTTTAATAGATAATGAATTTCACATTAATAAAGGCGATTCGTAATGCCAAGTCAATATAAAACGTAACTGTGCTTGTACAGCCAACATCTGACATCACGTCCTTTTTTTTCCTCCCTACAAGATGAGCAAATCATTACATGTAATGTGCATCACATGAGTCGACTCCATTTACTATTTGATTACACCTGATTATGCATACTTGCTATAAATTAAGATGTTTTTAATATTTTTTCTTCTGTCTTCTATCAACAGGCAAGATTATTCTAACCAACCAACCTCGAATCAATAGCAATATATGGATCTATGAATTCAAATTTCAAAAAATGCATCTAGTTTATATTATTATTAGCTGATATACTAGACGTTGCTGGATGAAAATATTTTAAGTCTATAAACTTGTAAAAATTAAATTTGACTGAACAGTGTTTCTGCAGCATCATTGTTTGACCTCTCCCGTGCTCTGACCCAATAAGCATTTCCTTTTGTCTCCACACTTGAACTACCTGTCAAGAGGCTAAGAACCTTGAACTACATTCTTCTCCATCATTATTACGCTGATACAGAGCTCTTAACCCTCTGAGCCCAAATCTGCCCTCAAACGCCTCTATTCGGCATAGTGAGCCGACCGTAGCGGTTTCGGCCTGTATGAATTTTACTGGAGAAAATTAGTTCCTTTCTTGTTGGCAATTGATCGGCAACCGAGTGTGTCTTCCTCCTGGAATTTCTGCAGAGAAAGGAGGATTTAATTCTGATTTCAAGAATGAAAATTCTATTCCAGTTTTGAGGACACTTAATTCCTCACTCTAGCGGGTTCAAGAGTTAATATCATGGTTTTACTACCATCAATCCAAAGAATCATTTCCTTCTTTTGGTTCTAGTGCGTGCGACTATGTTAAACACTCGATAAGTGTTCCTTTTTTTCTCATTAGATCCTCTCCTTTCGAACGAGACTCAATAACCTTGAATGACTTTACACACTCATAGGATCATTTAAAATTTTGTCATAAATGAAACATCACACAGGGATAGTTATTAACTAAAGTCATTAAATTGCTGTAAACATATTGAACGATGTACATGTTACAAAATAAAGTGAATAAAAAATTCTGCCTTTCTATTAATATGAAGAGCAATAATTTTGTAACTTTAAAATAAAAACACGGGAATGGAGGATTTTATAAAATAAAAATCGGTTTGAATTTAATTAATAATAGAAAGCTTTGTCCAAATTGTGTTTGTAATGAATTTCGAAATGTTTATTAAAATTGGGAAAGAACGTATACCATTTAAATTCAGATCAGTTAAAAAAAATTTTCTACCATTGGGTGGTTGGTATATAAATATATTCATGCTACATATATATTTTAAGTTATCGCGAAAAAGAAAAAAGGGCGAAAAATTTAGACTTTTGCTATTTAATTAAATATTTTAAGAAGTAATAACTTTTAAAAGTTGAAAAGCCATTTTATATAGAAATGGACCCCAGAATATAGAAATTTCATGTCGATGGTGTTCACAGTTTAGGAAGAATTCTTTTGACAGATATAAAGGCAAAACATCATTTCCTCCCCTAGTTCGTCTCTCTTCAATAGGAACCGAACAAAGTAACCTTGAAAGGCTTAACACTATCCGAAATAAAAATGTCCAAAGAAATTCTTATATTAATTTTAACAGTGGCAAAAGCACGTGTATAAAGAATTTCATGAAATAATAATTTGGTTTGAATTTAATTTTATAACACTAGAAGACATTGTTACAAATTGTATTTAAAATGAATTTTGGAGTGTTAATTATAATTAGAGCAAAAGTTGTACCGCAACGGAATCAGTATCATTAAAAAGAAAATTTTTAGACACATGTATTTTCTGTTTTATATTATAGATCCATCAGTATCGTATTATAAAATTTATATTCAGCTGAGTTTTATGAAAGTTGCCTGCAATTTAAATTTTCAATGTATTATTGAAGTTTTAAATGTGGAATTTAATTAAATGATTCATTCAAAAGAGTGGGAAATAAAATATTGAAATGATGCTTCTGTAGAAAAGAAGGAAAAAAAAAGTAAAAAAAGCCTTCGAAGAAAAAATATTTTTCAAGTTCTGCAGGGGGGAAATTTCTAGCGATTTTTTTTTTAAATCCTAAAGAATGAATACTTTTTGTATATAATCATAACCTAATTAGTTCACAAGACGCAAAATAAAAAATAGTTGGAAAGTTGTTCGATAGACGGCGCCACTAATGGAATTAGGATCACATATATAGTTAATTTTATTAAAATAATGAATCAAAAACTGCTGTCTCCAAATTTTCAATCCACAATAAAGAGAATATTTCAAATTGCTCTTCAAATGAAAAAAGTTGTGAAAAAAAATAGATTGCAGTGATACCTCTAAAAATTTACCTTATTTATTTTCTGTAATACAGTGGAGCATAGTTAATTGAAACGATTTTAAATCGAATTCGTCAGTAATTCGAATTTTTTTCCTATGAGTGAAATTCGCAATTGCTTTGTTGCTAACCCACTAATTTTCTCGTTTTAATTTCGAAATCTCTATTAATAATAAAAGTGTGTGTGTGTGTGTGTGCGTGCGTGTTAGCGCTCTACGGAGGAGACCGCTGGACCTAGAGCTATAAAATTTGGCACAAATATACTTTGGAAGGTGGAAATGTACGCTACGGAGCTGCTCTTTTGAAATTTTAATTAATTAAATCGACGCGAAATTTTGGCATCTTTTCTTGATAACTTCCGGGAATATCTTCCAAAAAATAATTTTTACACCGTCTAAAAATTCAAATAATTATTTTTTCTAATTTTAATAAATTTTAAATATATTTTTCGGGATCATTTACAAAAATGCGTTTCATTCTTGCAGTAAAATTCAATCATTTTCACTGTTTAAACAAATATTTACTTGCGAGTTTCTCTTCCATTATTGAAAGATTTAAGGTAATATTTTAATGGCTTTCACTTAGGTTTTTTTAATCCTCTTAGTCTTTTTTTTAACTATCTTCTGTCGCAATAAGATAAATGCTGAAAGCATGGCAAACTGTTGCATCGTTCATTGAGAAGCATCGCCTTAATAAGGGAGTGGCTATGAACGCCACACATTTATTTAATGGTAATGCTGTAGCGCATTTTCGTCAAATTTTGAAGAGTCAGAAAAAACAAATGTCTCTAGATAGCTTTCTAGTAAAACGGAATTAGGTATGTATCATAAATAATAAACTCATTATTTCGATTTTTTTTCTGCAAATCAAATTCGCATTCCAGGTTGGTTCTTTCCGCGATAGAAGAAAGGATGAAGATGATTCACGCTCTTAAACAATGCTATGTATAATTTTAAAAAATACTGTATTTATAAAATTCGTTTAGTATTTTTTACGGCATAAAATGCAGTATAATATTTTGCATTAATTTATATAGGAAAAATGGTTTCGCTTAACGAATGTTTGGCATTATGAGTAAGATCCTGGAACAAATTATGCTCGCCTTAAGCGAGGTTCCTCTGTATTTTAGTCAAGACAATGTGCTGTCAGGAATAAAAAACCTTTAAGGATTGATCATATTGTTAATAACGCGGGAAATAGGTAATCCGGTCAGGTCAGACCTTAGCAAAAGGAGGGAGCAATGGGGAACCCATGACGGGCGTTTACTGCCATTTCTGTTCACAGAGTGTTTAGACGTTGTTGTGGACGCGCGCAGACTGAACAATGTTTTGACTTTAATATTTTTCCATTACACTTTCATAACTAAAAACTCTAAATAATATTTCATTAACCTCAAACGGTTGATTACTGTTACCATTTTCTTTATATTACATGTTTTGTAATCGGTTGTCTAGTTATATTATCTATGTTTTAAAAGTTTTTTTTTTCAGGAATGGCAACGTAGTTTCAGTAGAGTAGAAAAATGTCTTTAGAATTTGAGTTTTCAATTTTTAACTTTGTATTTTTCATATAATAAAAACGGCATTTACAGTCGGTAAATTGTAGATTTCTTATTTAGAGTATGAATGAAGAGTTTATTTTAGTTTTTAGTGTAATAATTTAGAGAGATTTCCAAACACAGACCTCTAGATGCCGATTCCATAAAGCATCGCCATCACTGGGTACTGTAATTCGGTGGTTCATAAGCGAAACATTTCCTGGCAGATGGGTTGGAAAAGATGGACAACACCGCGGGCTCTGCTTTCTGCTGATATTAATACTCTTGATTTCTTCTTTTGGGGATATATCAAGGAAGGAGTCTTTACGTCACCATCTCGTGATAGTTAAACATAAAGAGCTAGGATATTTAACACCACTTCAAGCCCCCGTTTCTAGAATCATTTTGATTCTATTAGTTCGCAGTTCACGTTGGGACGTTTTTGAGTGTAGTTCGTCAAATTGTTAGTCAAAAAGCGTCGTTATAATATTTAAAGTTTGATTAAAGCCCTGATTTAATAAGTTAAATGTTTATCAAAATCAAAAAAAAAACCCCTCGTAAGTCGGAGTTTTTGTTAGGTAGATAGTGAGGATCGTTTAGGCCAAAGCAGCCTTAAGATTCTTTGGTAATATTGGAATATCGCTCTTGTAAATATGAAAATAAATAAATAAAAACGATCAAGATAATTAAATAATCTTGTCTTTAAATTTTGTCATTTATGTTTAGCACGAAAACCGTTTTTGCTGGCTGTTATTTAACTTGAATTGCCCACATTTACAGCCCAATCCAAACTACACAACTAAAACGAACTTCAAATTTCGGGGCAGAAAAGAATGACTGCAAAGAGAGACTTATCATTATATTTTTGTGACATCTACACATCTATATCGCCTCACGATAAATGTATAAGTAGAAAAATGAATTACGACGTATTCATCGTAATTCATAGTACAAGAAATGCAAATGCATTTCCCCCCTGTATTGTTGTATTGAAGAACTGAACGCAAAGCAGCTCGTACCGACTACAGCTTTAGTGCATATCTTCGGTTTTCTGGCGACACTGACAAAGATTTAATATGGTGCCACTTGGAAAAAGTAAATGATTTCTCTAACAAGATTCTGTTGGAAACCATATTACGAAAGAGAATTTTTAAGCTACCAAGTCATGTTTTTAAGATAAGTGCACATTATAAGCACCTGTTCGCCGATATCCGTTCAAAATCGCTTCTGGAAAAGGTTGTATTTTATGTTTATACACTTTAATTTAATTTGACTTGTTTCATATTTTAACGATGGAACAGTTTAATTGATTTTTCAGTCACTTCCTACTGTACCAACATTTGGAAATTTTGTGTAGTCGTGAGTCTATTTTAGTATTTTGACATTTAGTATCGTACCTTTTACTGTCATATTCCCCCTTCCAACCATCCGTCTAATCAAAGAAGTGTTTATCAATAATGTTAAGGGCTTCGGTGAGCTTAAGAGTCAAATGACATGTTCTGTGTTCATGAAACGTATTAAATATTTTATTGATTTAAATCCTAGTTCTTGGCACTCTTCTTTCACTGGTACTCAGAAATCAATGAAATTTCTTTCTTTAAATTCAGATTTTAAAGAAGAATCAGGAAAGTTCAATTCATTTTTCTTTTTCAGAAACTGTTAATTTTTCGGCTTCCTAAAAAAATATTTCGTTGAATGGATTTAAAATCCACATATTTGCATGACTTCGCTTCGCAAAATATCGTTTGAATGACAATATTTGAGTATTTGCTTTTAACTGTCGATGGAGATTTAAATTTAGTGTTCAAAAAGGCTGCATTCATATCCTATGCTTTAAATACGCACATTAAATTTGACACTCACAATGTTTAATAATTTTTATTCTCTTATGTGTTAAGAATTTAGTGTGACTATTATCTCTGTAACCAGGGGGTTCTATAAATGAGCCCATTCTAGTAGTGTTTAAATGTTTCGTGTCATAGGATTTTAGCATATGACAAAGCAAGGTTTGCGCAATTATATGGTAAGCTAGATTAAATAAATTAATTTTTAAATCTAGAGTCTTTCTTCATTCGTGTCAAGTATCAATTTATTTTTACAGTTTCAGATAGCTGGGATGTTTATTTCTTTATGTCTCCTACATGTTGAATGGTTATGTGTTGGAATATTTAAAAAATTGAAGAATGTACTCATTAATAAATCTAGCATAACCTTTTGAGTAGAATGATGAACCCTTGATATAGTAAAAAATTAAATGTCATGAAAACAGAATTACGACGTAAAAATTGAAATGTGTTGAAACAATAAAGTCAATGGCTATGTTTGTATTGATCAATAGGTAATATCTCATTACTTTTGTAACATTGACGTAAAGAAATCTACCTTTGCCTTCCAGCTCGCCGAAAGGGATTTTATTTTTAATTCTTTCAATTAGAAAAGATTCAATGTCAGCAGACATGTCCTTAATTCTTAGAGAACCTGTTTTGTTAGACAAGGGAATTATTATTAAGGGACTTATTTTTTTGAATATGGTCTTCACCGAACATGTATTCAACAGCATTCTTGATACATGGAAATACCCAATTTTCAGCAATTTTAGCAATATGATAACTTATTCTGCGAAATGCCTCAGTCGTATTCTCATTTGCTTTGTTTGTGGATATCAAACAAAAAGTTAAATTAGGGTTGTTTGATTAGTCGTTGGAAAAAAACTAATATTTCTTTTCTTATACGATGGATGTGTTGTTTCTAAATGGCGCATTATTAAAGATGGTTGCATGCTGCCATCTGTTTGACAATATCTCTCCACAAACAACGCACAGTGGGTGTGGGCATCTTCATCTCCCGTGACGTAAAATCGATAATTGTAAATATTCGTTACAATATTTTCTCTTCTTCATATGCAAACTGATATTTGGAGTTTATTTTTTTTAAAAAATCATCTTTTTATCTTACCTGAACAGGACAGTCAATTGAACCTTTTGCATTTCTTCATAATCATCAGCAGATTGATCCCCAGTTATCTGAGTAGCTGCTGACTCAGTGCTTCCAATTCTATTTGCCCCAGTCTTAAGAGTTCCAGTTTTCAACCACTTGTCCATTTTGAGAAATAAATAATATCGGAAAAAGGGTCACCTTAAAGATATGCACTTCAAATTGAGTACTCATTAAAAAGGAAGCTTGATTTATATGATATGTAATTCACTATCTATCCCAATTGAGCCTTTAATGATGCCTGCGTTCCATCGTGCTTTAAACAAAAACGACAAAATAAGAAGCTTTGAGAGGATTCCAGATTGTTCTCATAGACCTAAACTAGATGAACAAAAATAAAAAGCATACTGGAGGTAAAGCTACAGTTCTTGTGAAGACATTGATGATTTATGCAAAGGGCTAGATTTCCCATATAGCCAACCTAGGCCATGGCATAGGGCGCAGCCGTCAGGGGGCGCAAACACACAATAAATAGCAACTACAAATTTACACATTTTTCAGCGTTATATTCAAAGGGCCGTATAAAATGATGTTTTCAAAATTTACATTCGTTACATTAAATATACTGAGCGATACATTTTTTGTCTTCTGTGGAACTAATCGTCTCTTGCCTTTGAACTTATTTGCATTGAAAGAGATTTAAAAAGATCTGTCTACTTCATTGACCCTTCAAACCTATTCAGGATAAGAACGCGCACGAAGAAGGTATTTCAGATGATTTCGAGAAATGAAGTATATTTGCAGGTGTCAATGTTGTGTTATTTCATAAGTAGTGTAATTTTGAATTAAAAATTTAAGGTGGTTCAAAGATTGCATTAAGTGCTTATATGTTTCAATAATAAACTATTGTATTAAATTGAAAATTATATATTAACTTTTTTCGAGAGCAGAGGAGGCGCAGAATATGTTTTGGCCTAGGGCGTAGAAATGTGTTCATGAATAATTGCGGCTGGTGAAGACCAAATATCAATCACTGACCAGGTTTCCTTTCGCCTTCTTTTTTCTTATTTTGAGCGTAGCTTTTAGTACTTGCTCCACTCTCACTTTCACTTTCCATTCGAAATTGGAAACTAAATTCTGTGAGTTCTTTATACCTTTTGTTTACTTGTGTCCGCCATAACCGACTTCGATCTCGCGTGCCTCCAACTGGTACTGGCTACCACAGGTTGGGAACCTCTGAGTTAATCGATTGATTATATTAAAAATTTTGATTTCGTAGGAGTAGGGACACCTGAGAGTGAATTTGAGAAAAACATTTTGTCGCTTAACTTTGCAACGCCACCTATCTCAATTTTTTGGAATTTCGAAGAGGAATGGGATGCAAATGAATTTTTCGCAGACAATAACGAATATTTCGAAGTTTTTTTCACGTCTATTTGGAACATGGGGTCTTATGTTCATCGCAGACGTTAAAAAAAATAGGAAATATTCGGTATTGGTTACGAAAAATTAATTTGAATCTTCCTCTTGGAAATTCCAAAAAATTAAGGTAGGTGGTGTTGCTTGTTAGCGACGATTTATTTCAAGAGCTTATAATTATTATTACAATTATTATATAAATTAAAAACTAAAAATTAGAAAGTAGAGTTCAAATAAAAAAATTTCTACTTCTTATTAACAAAATTGTGTTTTTAAAAACTGCTTTTTTTTTAAATTCACACCCCTACATTCAGGAACGAATAAAAATAAAGATCAATGAAATGAAAAACTTATCAACAGAACGTAATCATGAAAAAATCGGAATAAAGTGGTAAGTCACACATCTATAAAGTGTCAAAGAGCGAAAGATAATGACGTTGCGCTAATGGTGAACTTTCAGACGCAGAGTACATGAAAATATTTTTCGGTTTTTTGCAACAAGTGATTGTCAATTGACATGAACATTGTGTTTCTGAGATGCAAAAGGGTCCCGAAAACAGTTTCTTTTCATTTCTATCTGTGCAATAACTAATTAACCCATCTGAAGGGATCTCTTATCGACTTTCTTATATGCATGCATTATATGGCACGTTTTGAGTTAACCTTCGTGGTATAGTGAAGAAAATCGTGTTTGCATTTTGACTCCTTCCCCTTGGTCAATTGGATCCAAAATTAGGCAATGATCTACAATTTTGTTATCAAGGCTATAAACTATATTTCATTTATGCGGGAGATATAAAGGGTTAATGACGGAGGAATTAAATATTAAAATGATCTAATTAAAAATGAAAGGTAAAACTAACGAATGACAAAGACAATTCAAGGAAGATGCCTCCACGCATCTTTTTCCAACTGCGTCTCTACATTGGAATGAATATATCTACATTTCTACAAGGATATTAATGCTTACTGTCCAATGATTTTCAGTTCATGTAATGGAGCCCGATGGAACGCTCTCGATAAGTAAGTTTAACTTGGTTCGAATAATACATATCTGTACGTCAGAGATAAATAAAATTAAGTAACAATTTTAACATTTTACAGGAGATCCAAAAGAAGTTACTGAGTGTAATGTATTGCAATGCGCGATTTATTTTTTGTGAGTGATTATCTTTTGTTCTTTTTGACCTATATCTGCGACACTTGGCCCATCCGAATATGCATTAGGGTCGATAGAACCGCGATAAAAACATCAAAATCACCAAAATTGGAGTTAACATAGTTTACCTCTGAGATACAGGTTTGTATAGCTATACAGGTTATTGCTTTCACGTGGCCTTGAACAGATAGAACGCCCGCCTGTCACCAGACACGAATTATTAAATAGACAAAGTCGGACACTACCTATGGGCCCCAACTTTAGGGGACCCCGAGGGCTCGAGATTTCTTTTTGCAGTACTTTCAGGGCAATTAAAATTTGTGTTTTCAGGCCGTGCACTCTAACTTATTCTAATTAAAACCAAGTATCGTTTACTTTTTGAAACATTATTCTAACAACATTACCATTTAATTACCTTTTACAAGTTTTATATTATGTTTTATAAATTTGAGAAATATGTTGCTTTCTAATTTAAAAAATGTCCGATCCTATAATTAAATAGTTTTTAGATTTTGTTAAAAAAACGTTTTGTCGGGGTTTTTTTCTATTTTGTATAAAATTACTTTCAAATTTTAATTTTACGTTTTTTTCATACGCGATGTACTGAAATCAATTCTCTTGAAAGTGATCAACAATTTTATAGTCTGTCAGTTCGTCAAAATTTGATACTTAAAACTGCTTATATAGAGATTAAATTAAAATCAATACTAAAACATCCGGTTTTGGAGGTTGGGGAGGGAAAAGGAGGGCCCTGACAGGGCTTAGTCTGGCCCTGCCTGTCAACCCTTAGACGAATTTGATACACATATACAATTTTGATAATAAAACTGTATGTCAAATTCGCATATATCCGTACACGCAGACTTTCCTCAGAGATGCATTTCGTCCAAAATTTGAAAGAAATCTACATTTTTGGTGTAAAGAAAATACACAAATTTCATCTGTCTATCTCCTAGCATTTCCTATTTATTTTGTTCACAGACTGGCAGGCATAATTCCAAAAATAGCTTTTTCGGACGCAGGGAGGTCCAAAGCGGGAAGATTCATCTAAAACTCGAATATTTTTTTTTATTGCGACATTTTCTTCTATACTTTGTAAAAGAGAAAGCAAAAATAATTAGTTTAATTAGCCAATGAATTGGAAGTTGATTGTCTAGAAATGTACCTTTGAAAATGATTTAAATAAAATGATAAAAATTTACAGGCCGGTTAAAATTTCACATAAGCATCTGTCCACTTGAATTTTCGTAAATGAGTACTTTGGTTATGAAGGTAATCTTAACACTGTGCGATTTATTTTATTATTGCTTTTATGAAATTTTTTAAAAAAAAATATATAGTAATGTGAAATTATTTGGTGACAATAAAACCCTAATAAGTTGAAACTTAGAAGTTAGCATTAATGTTAAATAAAATATAAAAATCTTTAATTATGGTATTTATCTAACTGAGCGTTGCCACCCGTACCAAAGGAAAAACCTTCAACACTCTATATAATCACCAAACCAATTATCTAGGAATATCTTAGTGGAAAATAAACTAGCACTAAATTCAATCTATGAAAAATTTTTAAAAAAATAATAACATAAAGGTCGTGCAATGAAGCATAGGTTGGTGTCTCAAGATTTCAAGATACTTTATTGGGAAACGAAGCATAGTAATGAAGCTTCGAGAGAGTCTCCAGATAATCACTCCCATTGTTCAAGCAAATGTCCCAACGTGATACAGAATTTTCGATACATTCCGTGAAGAAGGACGAAGGCTGATGATGAGGCCACAGCATTTAGAGTCATTCTTATGTGTAAGTGTACGAGAGAGTCAAGGGAAGAGAGATCATGATTTTTCTGACTTTTTTTTTAACTTGAATTCTTTCATGATTGTAAAGATGGAATTTAGTAATCGATTTTTTCCTCATTTGATGATGTGTTTAATCCTTTGTGTTTTAAATCTCAGAAAATTCTTGATCGTCTCTTGTCGTAGAATGATGTAACCCATCCTGCAACCTTTTAGCTAAAAAAGGACAGTTTAAAGAAAATAGTGGCTTGAAACATGTTCATATTAACTATTCAAAATTAAAACCTTAATAATTATTTACCCTTAGCATTTTATAATTGATTAGATAACCTTTTCCGAAATTTTCAATCATCGTTCTTTCCTTCAAATTCTTAAACATGCACTTTTTTAAACGAAATGTTGCCTCTGCACATATAAACACACTTCCTCCAATTATTATTAAGTGAAGGAAGGTATACTATTTTTCTATGGATAGATGGAACTCAGAACATTTGAACTGTCGAGAGATGAATAAACCAATTTTTCAGAAACTTTTAGCTGAAAAGGACATTCAGTGTTAAGCACACATTCATTCATTTGTCTAATCCAAACTGTACGACTCAAACTTATTTAATTCAAACGATCTAAACTAAAAAAAAATTCGCTGTTTCCGACTTCAAACCAATTCAAAAATCTCGGCGTCAGGGTTGAGATTGGTAAACAAACTGATCGTTGCCAACGGGGAGAAAGAAATAAAGGTTCTTTTTGCTCCACGCATAAGCGTTTTATATAATATAGATATTACGTAACTTCTGGTTTGGAGTGGTTCTTGATTATTTTAAACTCCTTTTAAACATTTTAATTTCATTGGCTTGTTTCAAGTTTGTAATGATTGAATATTGTAATCAATTTTCACTTCCTCCTTGATGTGCTAAAGTTTCGAAATTTTGTAAAATTTTATGTTCTCGATGTCAATACACTATTTTAATATTTTCAGAACATAATTATCAATAAATACCATTAGGAAATGAAGTGACAATTGTATGATTCGTGGTAATGCCTGAACCTTAAAATGTTTTATTTTACAGGTTTTGTTGCTGAATGCTTCGCATACTATCTGTAGCAAGTACGAAACACTGGAGTTACTGAAAGTTACTCTTATTACGAACTTTTGTATTTATTTTATCCTTTTGTATATAGAACTTGATATTTAAATGCTATTTATGCAACTGATGTAATAAAAACTCAGATACACACAAGTTACAATAAGCCAACCTTATTACAAACTTCTGCGTTTATTTTATTCTTAATAATCTGTATATAAGATATAATCTGTTATTATACATACATAGAATGTTATTTGTATAATTGATGTAATAATAGCACAGATATACCGTTTTTATTTCAAACTTCTGTGTTTATTTTATTCTTCTGTATTTATAACTTTTATTATAATGTTGTTTATACGATCAATGTAAAAACAGTTTTGTAGATATTTTTACGCTTTTATTTGAATAAAAGCTATTGAAGAGCTGAGTGGATGAATATGTTAAGTGACATATTTGAAAAAATTGAGATAATTGGGCAAAAGAACAAGTTGAAGTTTAGTTAAAATATAGGAAGTTCATTAAATCTGTTAAGTAAAAAAATAACGAAGATTTCAGTGGATGAACATATTAAGTGCACGGTCTCTTACTGTTTCGTGATGGAAGAACATGTTAAGGGCACTTTACATCTTCTTTCATGAGAAACCTGTTAAACTTGAGTGGAACAACATCTGCTCGCATTGAAGCCGAATCGTTTTCAGCGCGAGAAATAGTATTAATGCAGACGATAATATTGACAAGATAATTCGAAAATAGAAATCGTTTGCTTTTAAAGGAAGGTTTCTCAGTAATTCTTTGCAACTTTTCGATCTGGTTTCCATTGGTGGTCATACATCACGTGACAAAGAAAAGATAAAGTGAACTGTAAGTTAAGGAACTTTTTGAAACTCATCAATTATTTTTCAATACTGGTTTATTTCAGGATTGCTGATGTAATTAATTCTTACGAAGTTGAGCCAGGAGACCAATGTTTTTTACTTTAAAAATTTTTCACTGATCATCTAAATTAGCTTGTTTAGCTATTGTACCATTTGCATTTTTGCTTTTTATTTTTACACACTTTTATTTAGCTTGACTTTTTTCATGTATGTTAATAACTATTTTAAAAACGATGTTTTGTTTTAATAAAACCTTAAATACCTATATCACATTCATTTCCATGTTCCTAAAATATTTATAAGGAATGCTTTGAATAAAGATTTAAGGACACCACTAAATTCTTTAGTACAAAGAATTATTGAACAGTGAATTTCGTGGAACGCGAAATATTTTTATGTAAGTAAATCAACTTAAAAAATAAAAACATTAAATTTTTTTAAAAATTTCATTTAAAAAATAAACTCTCATTATTGCGCTAAAGAGTAGATTTCCTTATTTTAATCGCTTTTTCTAATTTTTGGTGTTTTATTTAAAATTTATTATTACAAATATTATGAAATTTTGTAATCATTTTTCTCAATTTATGGAACGAAAATTTAACTAAATGTGGCAATAAATTTATAACAGAGTTCTGAAAATATTAAAATAGTGTATTGTCATCAAGAACACATAATTGTACAAAATTTCAAGAATACATTAGTAAGTGAATGAAAAATAAATTCTAAAATTTCATTTTCACAAACAAGAAACAAGTCAAGTTAAATGGCATTGTAAAGATGTGACGATAATGTTTGTGATTTCCGAAGAGTTGATGCGAAGGTCTTCGGACAACGCATATATTATTATGACGATAATTGAAGAATATTATTACCGTAAAAAGCGATAAAAAGTTGTATAACTACGTTTTTGAGAGAAGCAAATATATAAGTTCACAACAAGTTATATTGTATTTTGATGATTTTATTCCACCCTTCGAATCCAGCTCTTCCATTTCATCTGAATTTGAAGAAATCGTCACACAAATATGAAAGTAGACAGATATAATGTCCACGATGATCTAAATCTAATTTCTAGTACTATAACTACACTTAAGAGACTCGTATGCTACAGTAATACTTGTGAAAAAATATTCATTCTCAAAACTTACATATTATTTTGCGATCATTTATTGCTACTCCAAAATATTTGCTTACTTTTTCTTGTTCAACTTGTGCTGAAAGTATGTACAGTTTTATATTTATACAATTTTGTTAATTATTATTATGCCTGTTATGGACAACTAATACTCGAGCCAAGTAAATAGCAGAAAAGATTAAAAACTTAGAAACAAAGCTTTATTTTCTTTAAAAAATATAATTTTTTTGAATCATTAAAAAATTGAAAAAAAATCAAAACATTAGTATTCTAATTTTTATTGCTTCCCAATCTTACATATTATTTTGTGTGTTTGTGTGCTATTTCAACATCCAATTTGCTCGATTTTTTTTGTTCAACCTGTGATGAAAATATGTAGAGTATTATAATTATACAATTTTGCCAATTCCTTATTATGTGTATGTATTTAATCTAAAACTTTTACATTGTGCAGAAAATAACATGCACTTAACCTGTTCTTCCACGACTAAGCAAATAAAAATTTTTCACGCTTGAATGGAAGAAAATGTTAAGTGCAAAAGATTATTAAATTTCTCTATAATGAAAAAGTCATAGCCATAACAATGAGCATTACAAATCTTGAATGGTTTCTCGTCCCTATAGTGCTTGTATAGTAAAAATTGAGTGAAAAAACGAAAAAAATGTAACATCTAAACTTTAAAGCTCGTTTTCTCAAATTCGTTTAATTGACACTTAACATGTTCATCCAAGTCAGCTCTTCAATTAATGTAACACGAAGAGAGGTTTTCTTTATAGAGATTTAAGAAACAAATCAGTTGTTTAACCCTTTCGCGACTAAAGGAACACATACTTCTCGGACAAACTTTAAAAGTATTTTTGCCATAGAATTGTTCCTTTCCCATGAGTCCTGCTAAGTTTTGAGAAGAAGTCTTCATTTACCGAACATAGATGTCTTTAGTGTAGGTTGCTGCATTTCATCAGCTTATATCAGAGGTTCCCAACCTGCAGTTAAGGGTACGCGAAAGTGATCTTGGTAATGGCAGAAAACAAGTATATTCTAGAATTTTGTATGCAATATATTTTGCTCGTATGAAAAATGAAAGTGAAAATTGTAAGAGTACGAAAGCCTATTCACGAAATAAGAAAAAAATAAAAGGTATATTAATCAATGGCAATTGAGTAATTGTTAGCTCTCATCGTAAGTTAATGCGAAATTATTTCAATGCTGCTTTCATTTGTTTTGATGGTGAACTACGTATTTTAAAACATGGAATAAAATGTTAAGTCGAAAAACAATTCTACAAATTTTATTAAGTTCGCTAGAGTCGTTTGACTCGTAAGCTAACATAAGCTCTTGACGTCATTAATGCTAACTTTTTTGTGCTGAGGGATGGTTGGGGGATATAACTGTAGGGGGTACGCAAAAATAAAAAAAGGTTATTGAAATGAAAGTGAAAATTGTGCGAGTCCGAAAGCCTATTCACGAAATAAGAAAGAAAGAAAAGTATATTAATATCTAGAAATTGAGTAATTGTTAGTTTTCATCATAAGTTAATTATTTCAATGCTGTTTTCATTTGTTTTGACGTTGAACCAATGCTACTTTAAAAAATGGAGTAAAATATAAAGTCAAAAACAAATCATACAACTCTTATTCAGTTCATTGGAGTGGTTTGACTCTTAAGCTAACCTAAGCCCATGGCATAATTAATAAAACTTTTTTGTGCTGAGGGATGGTTGGGGAGATATAACAGTAGGGGGTACTCAGAAATAAATAGAATAATAAAGGGGGTACGCGAATGAAAAAAGCTCTGGAAGCGCTGATCTACAATAAACTGGTAAGTGCAGAAATTTTACTTACAATTTTCTTCTCGGGACAAATGTGCCCCTCTCGTCTTGGACGTTGGGAGCTCATAGTCCCTCCAATCATAGGTGCTCGTTTCGCTTGATATTCTATTTTTGAAGCTTGCACTTATTATTTTTAATTCAGGCACAAATTGCATCAATCCAAAAATGAGTCGCCACCGGGCGCTGGCGAATGAAGGAATCCAAAAAACTTTAGAAGCGGCAGAGAATGATGGTGTAGATTTTGATAATGACATGTACGATACCAATTATCAAGATTTGCACACAATTTGCCGTCCTCACGAGTGTGAGACGGATTTTGAAGTTGATGCCATTCCACAAAATCCAAAGGTCGATAGTGCTTTGTGTGATATTGGTAGGTTTTCTTTTTCATCAATTAATAACGTACCACCAGATGCTACTTCAGACTACTATGCTGTCTTATGGCTTCGTGCAGCTCCATGTTTCAACCTCGCATGACAATTCCGGCCTCAGTGATCACGACGGATGGAACATATATGTCCCGGTCCAAAACCCAGGGGATACAATTTTCCTAAAAATAAAAATAACCTATGGTTGGGCATTCTAATCTGCCCTACTCATAGTTCATGTTACCAAAATGGTTGTGGTGCTGAAAAAAAATCATCACGCAGGAGTTAATTTCCTGACAGCTTCTCGGTTCAAAAGAATGATAATCCACCAACAGGCAAAATCCACGAATTCGAAAAGCATTCCATTTTCTCAGAATTTTTCAATTAAATCTTCTTTACGCTATGCACGACGCCTTTATTTCCGAGGAAATCCATAATTAGCTCCTTTTTTTCTCTAAAACTACATATCCAATTACTCCCCGAAAGGTCTTTGTCTCCGTTTCATACACTTTTATTTAACTTGATTTGTTTCATGTTTGTAAAGTTGAAATTTTGTAATCGATTTTACACTCAATTCTTAATGTGCTAGAGTTTTGAAATTTTGTATAATTGTGTGTTCTCTATAACAATACAAACTCTTTCAGTTTTTTCAGAATTTAAATTATACAATTAATAGCTTGATTTAATTGAATTTTGATTCCACAACTTTAGCGCCATTAGAGAATCAATTGATTACACAATTCTTTAATATTTATAATAACGAATTATAAATTGTAGACTAAAAAGTAGAAAATAATTAGAATAAAAAAATCTTTTTTAGTATACTAATAAAAATTTGGTTTAAAAAAATTATTGCATTCATGATTTTTCCATCGATTATTATTTATTGCATTTATGATTTTCCCATTTACTATCTTTATTGCATTGATTATTTTTTCCATCTACTTTAATTGCGTTTATTTAAAATTTTCCGTTTACACTTATTTTCACTACAGTTTCCTCCGCATTTTCAACTATCGAGAGTAAAGGTAGCTCTAAACAGTATTCAAATATAATTTTTTTTTCTTCTCTTAACCATGTAAGCTTAAATATTTCTATTTCATTTCAAGTTAATTTTGAAGAAGGGGTACATCTTCGCAATTAAGCGGAACTTCGTTAGCTTTATATATCCTTCCGGAAGCCTGACCTCACTCACAGAAATCTGCGAAACCTTTCTAGTAGTGTTATTAACAAATTTCTGCCTTTTGTGAAACCAACGGGAGTCTTCTTCCTTCGACTTCCTCATATATTTACACTGTATGGTGCTTTTACGCTTCATAGTATAATGAAGAAACCCGAGTGTGCATTTTGGTTGTCTTCCTTTTGTCCGATTTTCACTGAAAATTGTTACAGGCTTACTATTTTGGTGACAAGACCACAATACCGTCTTTATCAAAGTCGTTACGTTTTTGAGTT